>VWZW01008131.1:438814-561181 GCA_013397115.1 Edolisoma coerulescens | reverse complement strand
GCCCCGCCCGGCCGGGAGCCAGCAGCGCCCCTGCCGGCTGTGACCGGAACTGCACCGAAGGGGAAGGTGCCCGACAGCCGAGAGAGGGCTGTCACCGGCTGGCTGGGTTTGGTTGTTGTTGCTGCCGGTGTTGCTGTTTGCTTGCCTTGTTATACACACATACTAGTAAAGAACTGTTATTAATTTTCCCATATCTTTGCTTGGAAGCCCCTTAATTTCAAAGTTACAATAATTTGGAGGAAAGGGGGTCATATCCTCCATTCCAAGGGAGGTTCCCGCCTCCCTTGGCAGACACCTGTCTTTCAAACCAAGACGGGCAAAGTCTGGTTACCTGATCTGAAAGTCTTATTCCTTCCTTCCTTTCATTTAAACTAAACCCAGACTTTGCACTGAAGCAAATCCATGTGTTTCTATCACTTCTGCAGGGGAGACGGTGGGCAACTTCAAGGAGAGAGACACCTTGGGACCCTGAAGCTGTTTATCTTTTGATTGATGGACTACAGCCTAATAATCCTGGGCATGCCCTCAGCAATCTCACCACAGCTGCACTGCCTTGGGAAAAGAGAAAAATCTTCAGCAAGCTCAAAGCCAAAACAAACAAGATATATTTGAGTCCATTTCTTCCTCAGACAGGTCTTCCAAATGAAATCACCAGTCCCTGGAACATATATCCCAGCTTTTCCATAGGATATTGACATGCTTTACATACCAAGCATCCTAAACACCACACAAACACCTGCCTAGGGATAAGCAGAGCCCTCAGAGTTACCTCCTGTTAGTAGGACTGTGTTCTTGACCCAGACACTGACTGCAGCACATATGACTGATAAGTCCAAAAACATCACGTCATTCCTTATTAAAGCAAAGAGACTGCACTTAAATTAGTCTTTATATTTGTGATCCAGACTACCTGCAATTACAGCTTGGAGAATTTCCTTAATCTTCTGTTTCAAGGATTACATAAAAACTTATTCTTCTGAATTTCTGGAAGTTTTTACACTGGTTACCAGTATGAGAATGAAGTAGGAATTAGCCGGAGAAGTTCTTGAAAAAAAATTTCTACTAGAGTAGCTTTGAGAATACTGTTACAATTTCTTATGAAGGAAAGGTAACTCTTAGTTCTGTGAATAAGGAGACATTAATGTCTGTAGCAGAAAGACTGCAATTATATTCAGTACAAAACTGTTTATGGTGCTGAAACAAACTCACTTCACATGTGATATGAAAACACTTGAAAAAATCATTAGGTAGAGGGTATACATGGACTGTGTGAGGGCACAGAGGCTATACACGAGATAAAAACTATTCCCATGCACTGAAGACAAACAACAGGTGAGCAAAAAAAGGATGGACTTCGTGTCTTCCTGCTGGAGTCTGGGATTTTCAGGCTTGCTTATAACATAAGTGAAATGAGTTAAGTGAGCTGCTGGATATTTACTTCCAGTACTGAATCATTACACAAACTGGTATGATCTGGGATGATTTTACAAGCTGAAATTGCAGGTACCTATTGCAGGGAAATGGTGGACCTGAGAGCAGCTGAGTTTTGCAGAGCTGCCTGTGCACAACACAGTCCTGCTGTGGCTGTCTTTTTGCTCTGTATCCCCACATTTTGAAGAAGGAAAGCAAGAGAGAGAGAATCATAAAGACCCCAAATTTCAGACAAGTGACTGAATTTTCAGATACAAGCTTTCTCTTCATGAGGGTTTGTGAGGGTTTCTTTTCACATTAAAGAACAGAACTATGGATCCTGTTTCTGTGAAAACGAGCATGGAGGCAGAGGGTTGGCTCTGTGCAGCCTGCCCTCCCTCCTTGTTTACCAGACCTGACCAGGAATAAACTGTTTTTCTGATAGCCTGTGGGACCCAGCCAAGGAACACTGAATCAAATGCCGTTTCAGCTGACAGTGCATTTTCCCCCCATGACAATGTGATCTATAAGAATAGTTTTTCTAAAGGACATAATCTAGATTTATTTGGGAATAAGAAACAAGATTTTTTTCCTGCCCAACACAAAGATGCTCTGTCACTCCCTGAGTATGCCTGTCAGGGGTTTATTTGCACAATAATGTTACTCCCATTATATAGGGCAGAGGTGAGCCAAAAATCAAACCAACCCAACTTTATGGATGCATGTTACCAGTGCTACAAGGAATGGCAGACAGTGCAGTCACACAGTGGGGGCCAAACCAAACTTTGTTGGGTTGGCAAGTAAAATAAGTAATGCTCAGGGATTACAAGAAAACAAAATCATGCAGCCAAAAAAAAAAAAATAAAAAGAAGAAAGAAGAAAACAAAACAGAGACAAAAGAAGCAATGAGTTTAAATGTCTATTAAAAAGATGTACATGCTTGCCACACCATCATGGTAGAGCGTATACACTTTGTGTTCCTAGACATATGAATGAGAGGGTTGGTGGACAAGACAAGTGGAGAATGGGTTAAACATATTGTATTTCCAGACACATCCCAGCCCAGTTAGCATTAAATCTGCTGCTGCAATTGCCCTGGCAATGTGGATTCAATCTGATTTTTCCTATTAGGAACCATTAAGCTAAGATAAGCACAAACACCACAGGGAAATGTGTTTGTGCAACAGATTTCTATTAGAGTGGTTTCACCTTCTTTTCTGATTTGGGAAAACATCCTGTCCTCTCAGATTATAACCACAACAGATCTCGATGCTCCTCAGCCCTGTACTCCAAGCTGTTTGAGCACTTCAGTGCTCTCCCCTTCCTGCCTTCCCTGCTTTTCTTCAAGGCTGGGTCTAATCGCTATAGAACAAAGGGAAACAGACTTTATTCTTTTTTGTATTTGTCACAATTTGTTTATTTAAGACTCCTACCTTCTCTAAGGGTCTAGTCCCTAGTAAATATTGTTTATTTCTTAATCTCAGTTATGATTAAACACCAGCTTCTGAATTCAGAAGGTGATCCTAAAAAGTTACTGTTGTGCGCCAGCCAAAATCAAAGTTACATAAGAAAAACTCAAGCCTGCTTTATTCAAAACTAATGTTCCTGAATGTAAAAACAAATTAACTCTGCCCTATAATCCCCACTGCACAATAAGCTTCTATAACATCTGCTTTACTACTGCTGTCCTTTAGAGGAGGAATCCAATTTTCACATTTAACAATGCAGTTGAAACATCTCTTCCTCCTCACAGAGATCTAACCTAATCTTTTTAGACACATTTGCAGTGTCTTCATTCCTTCTTAAGGCTTCTTAAGGCTTTGCAGCCCTGATGCCCGTCCTTAAGACATTAGTGCCCGCTCCTTGAAAAGGATAATAAACTGTGGCGCTGTACTCCCTCTTACTGAATTGCCTCCTGCCCTCTCCACGTGGTATTCCCCCTTCCCCTGCCCCTAGTCCTAACCACTCCCTCGGGTTTCTCTCATTGGTCCTATTACCCCAACTCTGCCCATGTACCGCCCCTATACCTTGAGACCATTTGTCCATGTGCTCTCCCCGCCCCCCTCGTACCCGGATAAGCTAGAGCTCCAGGACATGGGACGGCCTCTCTGCCTCTGGGATCAGCCTGCCAACAGCTCCTCTCCTCTGCCTTTGGGGGCCAGCACATGTGCGGGCTCTAGGCTTTTGGGAGACAGCATGGAATAAAGACCTTTGCAGTCCATGCAGAGAGCCTAAACACCTCCTTTGCCATCACTGAGTTGCAGGCTGACAGCTAGCCGGAGCGAGAATGCGGGGCTGTCCGGGATGGACTACGGGAGGGAACAGAATCTCTGCCTTGCCCTAAGAAGTCCCCGCTGCGCTCCCAGGGAAGGTTGCAGCTGCTAAGCAAGACCTAGCCATGCAACAATAAACCTCAGCAGAACTGACTCCCAAGTACACCTGCTCACCCATTTGCTTTAGGAGATCTCTACCATAGAGTAGGGTGGAGGATAGTGTCCTGGTCCCTAGAGGAAATTTTTGTGACAGGAAGTAGTAGGAACCCATTGTGCAGCTGATCACATTTCAGGGTTCAAAATAAATTACTGTGTTTGAACGCATTTAATGACTTAGTTGTCTCATAGTGCTCAGCCTCACCACCATAATTAGGAGTGGCTACCCCCTACTTAACAAGATCAAAACATTTCAAAATCAACACTGATATAACTAAGTATCAGGTCATTATGGCCTGAGCTCAGATACAGACCTTCCCCTTTATCCTCTTCCTCAACTGTAGTGAGTTCTTAGTGCTGCTAAAGAGACAACATGGAAGTTCTTTGATTGAATGATTTCTCTTCAGCTCTTTAACTCAGATGACCATGCAATCTTACTTTGTCATGAAACCAGGTTACAATACTCCTGCCTCTGCCAAGAAGCTGATGTCTTTTCCTCACCGATCAGAGACCGGTCTGCCACAGCAGGTTTCACACACACAAAGGACTCCATGTTGCATGGAATGAGCTCAGTGACAGCACCAATGATAAACTCTCCTTTTGACGGCTGAGGAGAGTGAACAAACGAACACAGCAGCCTGTCCCCATCCCAAAAAGCCACTACCAACACTGAAACCCAAGCTAATGGAACAGAAACCATTCACACAAACGCCTCTCAACATATCCACAGCTTCCGCTGGTGCAGGAATGAAATAGCGGGTTACCCTCCGTGTTGCCAATGTACGGGGCCGTGTTCTCCTGGGAGGAAACAGATGCTCTTGGGACTAACAACAACTCTCCAGCCTCAAGAGGATGGGTTGAGAGGTGGGAGCACAGCAGCAGGGCAGGGAGAATGATTAACATGACTGATCTGGGTGTTAAAGGTGCAGCCTTCCCTTCTAAGTTCACTCCTGACCCATTTGTGTTCGTTCCTCTGTCTGTGGGTAATGGAGAACAGCCAGACCTGAACTCCAACACTAACAGAGCCATTTTAGATATGTTTTATGGCGTCCACCTGCAAGATTTCTAAGTTGTCATGTGAGAATTGAAAATGCTTTGCAAAAATAATGGGAATTAAAAGCATCCACAAAACACTATATTCCACAGGACTTACCATAATTAGTTTTATCAGTGAATGGTAAAGAACTCAGCTTGATATTAAATCTTTTGTGGTGACAGCATTGTGAGATGAATGAAAAAACAGATGTCTCCATTTTACATAAGCCTCCAGACTAATTGCTTATAACAGGATACAGCTAATTCCTCATGGATCATCTTCCTCATGCCTTTCAAGCAATTGTTAAACAAGGGGAAAACCCCAAGGCCAGCCTGCTGCTTCATTCACTACAGCTTTTTCTTTCCCCTTCTCCTTAGCCTTCTCAAAGTTTTTGGCAATCAAAGCTGAAAACTGAAGGTGAGTTGCTACACCTTTGACTTGCAGGCCTGAATATTGATGAGCCACAAGAGACAGAGATGGAGAGAGTGACAAAAGGTGAGGGGAAGAGACAGAAGGTTGGAAACAGCTCGTTTCCCAGCACACACACTGACAGACAGGTAGTGTTAACACTGTACCTAGAGAGGCTGCCCTCAGTGGCCAGGCTCGGGGAGTCATCGAGGACATTAGGTTCACTGCAGGAGGGGCAGGGAGATTAAGAATTTAGGGAAAGAAAATGCAAAAAGCATGCGCTTGTCTCTGTTTTTAAGGGAAGAAAATATCAACGGAATAAAAAAGTAAGAAAAGGACGGTAACATCAATTGGTTTCACACGCTCAACAGCACATATATGACTCAGAGGAGCTGAAAGAACATCTGAACAGGAGCAGTCTTTAGAGGGAGTTTACACTGCATGAAGCCTTCTACATCTCTGCTGAGATTTGGGGAGCTGAGAAGTTCAACAGGATGTGTTTCTAAAGGAAATAAGGCAGGGAACTGTTTTCAAAGCTATTTTCCTGCAGCATTTTGATTTATTTCAGTTCTATTTACTTTCAGCTTCATAGAAAGCTTTTTTCCTTCCCCATGAGCCACTTCTTCCTTGAGGGAGGGCTGATCTGTCTCCCATGAGCTATAGACCACTCTCCTTCTGGTGCAACTCTAAGGACAAACATCTGGAAAACAAGGTCTCAGTGCAATGAAACTGTAAATAAACAGCTGGCAAAGGTCTTGGCAAAGGAGTACACAATTCCAATGCTTTTCTGCAATGCAGCCATCAGGCAGAAATGGCTGATCTGCTTTTCTGCAATGCAGCTATCGGGAGCAGCCTGCTCAGGCCACAGGAAAAATATGAAAGAAAGAAAGAAAGAAAGTAGTCTGCTGGGTTACCAGCAGGAAAGCAGTAATAATGTTACTTAGCATTAATTAGTTTGCATTTGTGAGGCAGTCTGAAAGCCCAGAGACCATCCATTACTCAAAGGGCATGACGTCAAGGACTATTGATTATGCTTGCTGAGCTGGTCCTTCCCCTACCCAGATGAAAAGTGATTCTCCTGCTAAACCATGTACTTAAAAAGTAGAGAGTGAAGCTCTGTGGTACTTAAAATCTTTTTCTCAGCATCACCATGATTTGGGATTGCACAAAGGAAACATTGCTATCAGTCCGCTGTGACTCTTATGAAGTTTATGCATTGAAGATGGTAGTGAAAGATTGAGGAAAATGGAGTCTTGCATATTCATTTTCAAGAAAAAAAGGGACTGAATCAACTGAGTTCGAAAGTCAAATGAGTTCCTGTAAGTCCTTTTGTGAAAACTCACAGATAAAATCTGTGTAACTTCCCTTTTGTAACTCACTTCTCCTGTCTCTGCTGGTAGATACCACAGCTGTTAATTTTCCTTCATCTAGCAAGGTTATTTCTTTAATTCCAAGCAAGAATGGGGAGGGAACAATGTTTTTTGATTTTGCAGGGGTGGTCAAGACGTGATGTAGAATATATTCTTTAAAGGTTCAAAGGAAATAACGTAAATTAATCTGTCCATTGTCAGATATCCTTGGATAACTATGTCACGGACAAATAAAACAATAAACATTGCTTACTTAGAAAAAAAAAATCACATTTAAATGCAAAACTTCTGTCCACATCTTCTAAAGATGTACATTTCCCAACAAGCTCTTTCTCACCACTCCATGTCAACCAGGAATAAGGCATTCAAAGTTATTTGTATCAATAAGTATTTCAGGTTTAAAACAGTAGTAAATCCCATCTTTGAACATAGTGTTTAGTTTCTGTGATGAACTAGTTACTGTTCTAGGAAGGACAAAGAACACATGGAAGAAAACAAAGTAAATCAAACTGCCTCTGTCCCCCTTTCCCAGCTTCTCAGGACTCCTCCCCACTCCCCTACACAGACTGGGTATGGTCCCCTAGTTTAATGAATACCCCAAAACCATGTTTTCTTTTGCTATTCAGTAGTAGCAGAGAAAAATAATAATGTTGAGTGTTTCTGAAACTGCTTAAGAGGAAGGTTGCTGTGGATGACAGCTTGTTCTCATGGACCCAACGCAACACAGATCATTCTGGAAAATGATTATTTCCAACCCTCTACCCTTGGTCCAATACTATTCCAGGATGAATAAATTTAGCATCACTATGTAGGCACCAATTCCACTATCCCACATCTTTGATGTACCTGTGCCATTTCTGCTCTTGTTAATATAATGGGAAAGGTGAAAAGCCCATGTTGTTACCTTTGGCTGGGTAACATGCCCACCTCAGCCTGAGGTGCAGACATGCTGGAGAGATGGCTGGAGAACCGCCTCCTCCCAATGGCACCCATAAGGTATGTTTCCTGTTCACTTACCACACTGGGCATGCTCAAGGAGTCATCTAGAAAGAGAGAAAAAACAGGAAAGGAGAGGAAACAACCACCCAAACCCCACCTGCATCTTGACAGTTGTCAAAGAGAAAACAGGATGCCAAAGGTGTACCCAGCATTCACTTACCAAGAGCCCAAGCCTGCAAAGTGGAATATTCCATTAGATTTTACAGCCACAGTTCAGAAAGACATACACATAAACCCCTGCAGGATGAGGAACCTGACAAATATGGGGCAGGAATTTATGTGTTCTTTCAGCTTAAATGGCTCTCAGGAAAACATGTTTGGGGAATTCAGCTTCCACTAGGGCTTAATTCCTGTGATTAATACATTGCTTGTTAATATACAGTGTTTCCAGCATAAAAGTTGTAACTGGACCTTTTCCTGGTGTGAAATAAACTGCTGCTATGATCTAGCAAAGCACTGTGACAAAAAAGCCAAAATACATGACAGCAAAATGCAGAACTGACACCCTTCAACACCCTTCAGGACATGCATTTTAAAATGTCACCAAAAATTTGGATAAATTGACGCAAATATGTCATACTGCAACAGACCTATGCAGACAGCTGGATTGCAATCAGTACTGCTTGAGATTTTCAGTGCTGTTTCAAATTATATCAAGTATCCAGAAAGAAATTACTTTATTGTGGTTTTTGCCACAACAACTTTTAATTACAAATAAAGAAAGCAAAGGGGTGGGTTTGTGTAATTGTCTCTCCTCTTTTTGACCTTTTCCAATTCTGATGTACTGAAATATTTTATGGCAGTGTTTATCCAAAGCAGGGCTGAGGAAATAATGCTGCATTTCAGATAGGAAGATGGCACTTACTATTCCACACAGTGGCTCAGAATTAATCTGAGGCTGAAACCACAGTGAGTAAATATCTGTGAGTTTGCCACAGTGAGTAAATATCTGAACAATGTATAAGCAGTACAGCTCTGGGTGGATTGTACAAAGTTTAGTGGTGAACCCAGCTAAAATAAAGTTGGGCTGAGCCTGCAAAGTTTCAGGCTAACTGCTCTTTCCCAAAAGGCAATTCTGCTGTAACTGCGTGGGCCTTTCTTTTGAGTCCCCCCATTTTCACTCCTTCTGTTTGATGCTTTTGGGGATCCTGCAGGAATAGGATCCTAACTACAGAGCCACAGCCCCTGCCTACTGTCATGATGGCCAAAGAGAGGCCTGGCTGCCAAATGCCTTGTCAGAACTGTGATGATTGCACATCAGCCCGTGTCTCAGGGACTAAAAACCTCTGTGTGCCCTTCCCTTTGCCCTGCTACAGTTCAGAAAGCAATGAGGAGGTATGTTACAACTCAAATTTTAACACATGTACCAGCCACACCAGCTGCTCAACCTCATGCTCCTGTGGGCCTTTTATTCACACTGGGACAGGACAGGGGCAACTGTGTTCCCCTCCCAGGCAGCCTCTGGGCATCAAGAAAACATCTTCAGTGTTTGGGGCTTAGTATCAGTGGCCACGTACTTTCTTCATCCTCCTCATCTGTGCGGCTCAGCGTGTCCTGCGAGGCCTGCTGGGAAGGCTCGCTGTCCTGCTCCCAGACCGTGCCAGTGCCGGTGTTGGAGCGGGACATGGTGGCCAGGCTCAGGCGGTAAGCAGAGGTAGAGGTGCCCACAGTGCTGACAGATGTCTTCCCTTGGTAAGCTGCGCAAGAGGGGGAAAACCAAACCCAAGTCACTGATGGCACTGGAAATCAACAGCAAGCCAAGCATTCTTGTCACACTGGGCACCTCATTCTGCCTGGACTCATGGGGCAGGGGGACCTTCTCCCCCTCTACAACTCCCAGACAAGAGGGTGGAGCCAGGCTGGAGTTGGCCTCTCCTCCCCTGCCACCAGCGACAGGACAAGAGGAAATGGCCTCAAGCTGCACCAGGGGAGGCTGAGGCTGAACAGGAGGAATTTCTTCATGAAAAGGGTTGCTAAGCATTAGAATGGGCTGCCCAGGGAGGTGTTCAAGAAATGACTGGACATGGGACTTGGTGCCATGGTCTAGTTGACAAGATGATGATCAGTCAAAGGTTGAACTTGATGATCTCAGAGGTCTTTTCCAACCTTAACTATTCTGTGATACTGTGACAGGGGTGGCAGAAGTGATAAAATACAAACAGCTGCCTTGCTCGCCTCACCTTTCCAAAATCTCTGTTTTACTTATGCAGTCTGATATTCACAACCTGTATTTTACAGATCAGTTTCAACATTTAGAAACAAGGCAAATTATTGCCAAGGATAAAAGACTGAAGCATTTCCTTTTGAATTTGTTTTCCTAAGAACAAAGCACATAAACTGTTTGCCATGTATGAGCAGCAGCTGCCATCTCGTGGCAACAGGGGTGGCCGTCACTGGAGAACAGTCTCCCCTTGTGCAGGAGAGAATTTAGTGCTCTGTCAGCTCAGGGATGTTGATCTGGATGTCACAGTAGAGAAAAATCAAAGAGACCAGGAGAAAGGAGGAGGATCTGCTGCTGCTGAACAGCCAGACTTTTCTGCACAAGGAGCTGTGGCTTTACAGTGGCATGGAGGGGCTCACTGCACTGGGGTTGGGGCTGCACAGGCCAGCTGAGACAGCAGGAGCTGGCTGCTGGGGAATAGGACTGAGACTTGGTGGGAAAATAGGTGCATTTCGGAACTAACCTGGACTTCTGTTGGCTGTTCAGTGGCAAGGCTGAGCAGGGTGTGTGTGGATTGCCCCATTCCCCTTTTAGGCAGAGGCCAGGTCTGCCTCACAAGTTACTGTAGGGGTAGGCAGCTGTCCGGCCTGGGTTGATGGCCCTGGGCTTTCCCTGCCTTCCTTACCAGACCCGCTGTGCACGGCCTCCTTCAGGATTTTCAGCTCATTGTTGAACTCGGCAATGAGGGAGCTCTTGCAGAGTGGGCGTGGGATGAACCGCCTCTCCAGCTGATCGGAGATGTGCTGTCGGGCAGTCAGCTCCTCGTGGTTCTCAGCTGGCTGGGCCAGCAGCTGCAAAATTGGGATGCATTAGCATTGCAGGGAGATGGTGCCCAGGGAGTAGTCTCCAGACTAGCATGAGCCTGCAGCCAGCAGGCTTTGTAGTCAAGAGGTTTTGACTCCATCTATGAGATTTCCACCTGTCTTTCAGGGGCAGCCTGGTATTTGATTGAACAGAGATCAAAACCTCAGTGGCACAGGGTACATGGAGATGAGGGCTTCCTTATGCTAAGCTCTATCCTCATGATCCTGTCATGAGACAGCTCCTTCCTCCATGATGATTTAGTCTGTCCAAGAGACAAGGTAGGCTAAATAAGGTAGAGTACCATCTACTAGTCTACCGGTGAGGAGCTGTGATTAACTTAAGCCCCAGATGCCTCAGCCTAGCAGCTGCCTGTCCATCCACAAAAGTCCTGTCAGAACCTTCATCCAAGAGATGGAAAGGGGAGTGGTCCTTTCTGGCTGTTAGCTGTATTGCCCAGCTATATGCAGAAGAGAGATTACTAGAAGATTTCTGCCAACGTCCTCCCAGGTTCAGCACACCCACACTCCTTCCAAGTGCTTTGAATGTCTTCATTGTAGAATTAAGTCCACATGCCCTTCCCCATCCAGAGGAACTAAGACTAGCTGTAATCCATGGATCAGAGCACCTGGATAACTGACATACTCTTTAGTTTTGGCTAAGAAAAAGCTCTGTGATTTAGTTTCAAAGGGTTCTTAGGCCAACCAACTTCTGAAAGGTCACTCCCTACATATAATTCTTCCAGAAGTGCTGTTCCTCTGTTCTCAGCTGGGGAATGAGGGCTATCTTGCCTTCAGGGAGTGAAATATCAGGAGCCAAAGCAACTGTTACCTTGCACTGGATGAAGGGCCGAAGGAGCACAAAGATAGGGATCCGTGTTCGTACGATAAAGTCGAGGAAATCCCACAGGGCCAGCCCTCCCACCTTCCGCAGGGCCATCTCTTTGACTTGCAGGCTCAGCCAGTACCACTGGCTGTCCAGTTGGCGTTCAAAGCAAACAAGGATCACCTTCAGGGCTACAGGAGAACACACATCAGCAAAGGGCAGTCAGAGATGTTACCAGTGTCCCTCACAAGCACTGGGGGAAGAATGGGGGGGCCACAGTGAGCACAAACCTACACAGGCATGCTTTGTATTTATGTGCACAGGCATGCCCACACACCTCAGAGTCACAACTGTCTTTTCTATCAGTCTCCAAACATGGCAGGGAAGGAGCAATCAACCTTCTAGTAATGAAGGCCTCAGGATCAGGACTGGCAGTCCCATTTCCAGAGAAATTTTTCTACTTCATACCTAAGTTCCTCTGTATTTTCTTGCTCTGGCTTTCCCTCTCCCTCCTTGTAGAGTTCTTTTGTCTTCCCAGGATCAGATATTTTGAGAGCAGCTCAGAGTAGGAATACAGCCCTGGCTGATCAGACAACCTCAAAAATCTTGACCAAGCATATCCACACAAAGAGTCACCCTGTGAGCACAATAATCTGCAGATGATTTATAGGGTGATGAAAAGAAGCTTTCTAGCAGTGCAGCTGCATGAGTCGTGGCCACACTGCAATTGAAATACAGATATGGTCCAGTAAGCCAAGGGCAGTAATTCACAAGAGCAAGAGCATGGCATTACAAATGGGGACGAACAGCAATGAAGTTCAAAACAATGCCCTGCATTAAAGTGGGCAGTGATTAACACTTGGCTCACAGGAGAGACAAGGAATCTCCCCCTTTCCATGCTCCCCTGGTCTGGTAAAAACAGGAAGGCCTGGGAATTGTTGGGGGGAAAGTTGACTACTCCATCTTTCTTAATGGGATGGCCAAGACTTCTCAGCCATTATGCGTCTGAATCCTGGTTTGTTTGGGTGGGGTGCTAAATCAGTGGTGAACTGCCAATTTTTCATCAGTTTTACTCCATTCCTCAGATACAGGTTAACAAAGACCCAAATATAAATCTTCAGATAAATGCCCGCCCTCACAAAATCAGAAACAGAGAACTGTTTTTGAAGGGGTGCTTTGAGAGAAAACTGTCCCTGTATAGGCTCGACTGCCTGCAGTGCTGCTGCATCTCCAATTTAATTATTTTTTCTGTCCTTTCACCTGTGGGTCAAATGGGAGATAATGCAGTACTATCTTGCACCACCCTGCAGCAAGCAGAGGGCATACCAGTCAGTAAGGACCATGTGTGGGGCCAGCAGCCAGACAGACTACATCACCTCTCACCCTAGATAGCCGAGGGCCAGTAAAGCTGCGATGTTAGGGGTTGATGGGCAGTCTGACTTGCCTTTGTGGCTCCACTGCTGTAGTCTGGCAGTATAAAAACTGAGCGACTTCTACCTGTGCTGCTCTTCCTCCAGCTGCAGTGCAGACACTGCTCACATTGTGATCTATTCCAGAGATACTTCTGGCTTCATGCTCTGGCCTGGCCCCCTGTTCAGGACAAGGCCGAAAGCAGCTCTAAAGAGGTCAGTTAGCTCCTGCCTGAGATGGTTTTCTTTAGTGCTCTCTACAGAGAGCACTCCGCTCTACTCTTGAGCACTCCACCTTAGCTCTGTCTCTTCTCAGTGGTCAGCAGAAGCCATCACTCACCCAGGTAGGCAGCCTGGCTGGTGGATTCTGCAAGCCCTTCCCGCCGCAGGTCCTTCCCCGCATCCCCTGGGGTGGAGCAGTGGGCGGGGGAGCTCTCCAGCATAAAATTCTTGCTGCGGGAAGTGCTGATGATGCGAGGTGGCAGGAGGATATTAATAACAGTCTGGAGCAGCAGCAGGACCTCAGGCTGCTCCAGCCAGGGGCTGTCTGAGATGCATTGAGAGGGGAAAGAGAGAGAAAGATCAGGCTACATCCCATCATCAACACCCAAAAGATCCAGACTCTGTTCAGTTCCAAAATGGGGTGCATCTCAAATGTCCCCTAAGCAAAAACTCCGTCCCCCACACCTTGTTATGCTGCTTCTCCTCCTGCAAGCAAAGGCAAAGTTTATTTTAGCACTAACACAACCATACACAAACACAGAGCCACACAGTACAAAGAAATGTCCCATTCAGTGGTCTCATTTCCTTTTGTCATTCCCCTCTCCCTTTACTCTTTGCTTTCTTTTAGGGATTTACCAGTGAAGACCCTCTACAGCAGAAAGCAAGGAGCAGGACTTGTGCAAGACAAGTGGCATGGATTGGGCAAACTGTGATCCACAGGGGCACACAATTTCTGTGACCTCTGCTCCCCTCTGGCACTTCTGCTATAACCGATTTGTCTTGCCCTGCACTCCAGTTTCAAAAGCAGGAGCACATCTGTGTAAGACCTGACTCAAGAACCAAGGCACAGCTGAAATAAAGAGAAGAAATAACAACTACTCCCCATGGGGCTCTTTTCAGTCTCAGACCCAAAGGGCACTTAGCTGACATACTGCCAGTGACAGAAAACCAAAAAAGACCAAAAAAAAAAAAAAGTACAGAGAGCAGGGAAAGTGCAAACATCAGTTGTCAGAAAAGAGGGACAAAAATTCTTTTTGTTAAATTAGTCAGACCTTTGCTTCCAGATCCTACTGTGAGCACAAATGGAATCAGTAGGTTTAAAAGCATTCCTTCCCTTCTTTCCTGATTGGTGAATGGGGAGACGACATGGCTTAGGGGGAAATCTTCTTTCAAAGCCTGTGCAGTAATAATAAAAAAGGATTAAACGATTTCATCAGCAGATCACACACACAAGTCACTGTAGGGAATGATGATCCCCTGGCCACCCTGTTCACACAGTACAACACCAGCACTGATGACCTGATTCAGCATTGACTGAATGAGATGCCCTCAGAACACTTAGTCAGGAGTAAAAGGAATTCATAGAGTAACATGGGGATCACCTGCTGTTGTCATAGCCCACTGTAAGAAGCCCAGACTCCGAACTTCTAAATATCATTAACAAAATCAGATGTATCCCACAGGAGTCAGCTGAGTGTTAGTCCTAAGCTCTGCACTGCTGTGAATGGTATCAGGATCTGACACAGACTATAGAGAATAAAAAAAGGAACAGAGGAAACTGCACAAATGACATTATCTAAATATTCTGCTGTCTGAACACGGAGGCTGTTCCCAAACATATTTTTGTTCTGCCTCACTTTGTGCTGCCCTGTCATCCTCCCTACCACAAAGAATGAACCCCTGAAAAATAAACAAAATGCATGCCTACTTTTTGACACACAGTCAAGCTGTGAAATTGAAAGGTCTTTCACCTTTTTTAGAGGAGGTAATTCAAAAGGCTGTTACTAAAACCTTTGCTCATTTACAACATTACAGTTGCCACAGACTTAGCTGTGAAATGCAACTGAACCTTGCAACTCCTCAAGCTTGCAGACCTGGGCTGAGAAATTCTCAAGATGTTTTCTGATGGGGTGTGAAGTACTTCTGTTTTGTATTCTGCTGGAAGTATTGGGAATTATGACTCGTGTTTTTCCTGACATGTTCAGTTTTCATTACATTTAAGCCCACAAACGAGTGAACAAGGAGAAGATAATAAAAGTAAAAGTTCCAAGTAATTAAAAAAAAATATATTAATTTTGTATCTGTTGGTTTTTTTTTTTTAATATATAATATTTCACAACAGGTGAAACTGGCTTTTGTTTTGGTTTTGTTTTGTTTTGTTTTTATTAAAGAACCATTACCTCAGAGCTGGAAGAAATCTGTTCTCTTTCTGTGTCAGTTTGTACCAAAAAGTCCTTTTGTGCCTCATGCTCTGAGGGACAGCTTTGTGTATTGGTCCCTGAAAGCCTTCCTTCCCAAGCCATCCTGCTGCTCAGAAATACCTGCCTAAGTATTCAACTGGATTTACCAATGCATATTTAAAAATGCAAGTTGGAGCTAGATTAGCTTTAGTCACCATTCAGACTAATTTCATGCCAGTGGGGAAGGAAAGGGACACAGAGGCAGAAAGACTCTGTAGAAAGTTATAGTGCTGCTATGAGAAAGGAATAGTGTTGAGAATCTCAAAAATGTCTGGAACTTTTTTTTAAATTCTGGCAACAAGGATACCATTGCATCAGCAGCTGAAAAGCCAAGTTGCCCTGTGCTTTTTGTGCTGGCACAGTGTGTGACCAGCTCAAGTAAGAGCAGAAGAGCACAAAATCCACTCTCAGTTACACACATGGTCCCACAGGAAGACAGGAAAGTTTGCATGGATGTAACCCAAGCCAGGGCCCATCTTCCTGTGGCAGAAGTCTCCTATGCTAACTCCTTAGATCCTGCAGAGAATCCTAACCTGCTTGTCAGAGCCTTAAACAGCATCCATCAGCCAAACTCCCTGGACTTCAACGGCAGTGTTAAGCTGATGGATGCTTGCTGTGGACTTCGCCCCAAGAGATAAATTCGGAGCTCAGTTCAAGCCTTCAGAAATGAGGGAGAATTTACATGTTGCTTCTCCTTAATTTTTGGTGTATGTTCCACAGTTTTTGCCCAGCTTTTGCAGAAAGAAAACAGAGCACTGATGAGTTGGTGTCTCAACCAGAAGCTCTAAAGGCCTGGCTGTGGGCCAGGGCAGACACACCTGTATCTGCAATGCTACAAGCCGGACAACAGCTGTGCTGAAGGGCAGAGGTGGCGAGAGATAAGGGCTGAGATGAAGAAGGGGTAATCCGTCAGCCACACTGGAGGGTCCTACTACTCCCATCACCTGCAATACAAACAGAGCACATCACCACAACTGGCTACTTACAGTTTCATCCATGCCATATCCTCCAACGTCAGTGAAATGGAGGTGCCTTTCATTGAGCACTGAGCTGGGGTGGATCTAGGAGAACCAGTCCCCTCAGTGGTCCTTGCAGGAGCTGGGGCCAGTGAGGAGAAGGAGTTCTAGCAGGGAAAGGGAGGGGAAAAGAGGGAACCAGCAAGGATGGGAGGAGTGCATAGGTAACCCGGTACATTTATAAATGTACCCAGTACCAGCCCTGAATGACCAGCACTGGACTGGTGGAACAGCCAGAGTTGGAGGATATGTCATTTGACAACTGTAACAAATAAAAATCTGTCATCAGATCAAAGCAAAAAGTCTGCACTGAAACTGGACATCTTTTCCCTTCCCTTGCTTGAAAACTAATGTCCTAAGTTTGACCCAAGCCAGGTTTTGTACAATGTTCAGATTCCTCTCAAACACAGTCTGTTTTGGGGAACTCTAAGCATGATTCCTCTCAGCTGACTGACCCCAGATGTCTGAAGCAGAGTCACCTGCATGTGACCTGGTTGTCTGGAACTCCTTGAATAATCACCAGAAGGAAACAGCACTTCTAGGGGAGAGTTATTTGTACTGTTTGGGATGTGTCCCTCAGAAGGAATTAAATCACAGGCCTGCATATGCCGTTTCTCACCATGACCAGACACATCGAGATGATGGGAACAGGGGGAAGGTACCTGGTGGGCACCTAAGCTTATGGGAGATGAATGCATGCTTCTTTTCCAAATCCACCCTGGGGAAAAGGTAGTAACCAGTTTTTTGCCAGAAAACCAAAGGGCAATTTAGAAGGGAAAGAGTCAGAGCCCCTTCTTTACATCACTATGGATTATCATTGAGATATTTCCCCACCTTCCTGGGTGACTGATTTTTGGGCTTCATGGTCTACACGATACACCATGCAGTCAATGCTCCCACAGCTCATAGTGCACCCAGTTCTGACAGCTAAAGGTAAAACACTTGTAGCAGTAAGAGTAAACATTCCTGGTAGCTCTCCCTGGTGTTCCCAGCCAGCAGAATGTAAGCACGATGGCTGCACCTCAGCACTGCGGAACTTCCTGCTATTTTTAGAGTGCTGGCTAATTCTTATTGTGGGCCCCTTGGAGAGCTTGCTAGGGAGATTCACTCTGCCATGCCTGCTTGCCAAACTGCAAGTCCATTCCGAACTCCTGTTTGAGCTAACTGTGTAGCAACCTCCCCATGTAACAACTCTAAGTAGTCTGAGGGCCCAGATTTGCACGAGCTCCAGGTAGCTGCTACCTCTGCTTGGATGAGGAAGAAGTCTTATGGACTGACAGGCTGGAGCTTCCCTGCCCTTGCAGCAATGAGTGCTGAATTGACCTGAAGGAAAGGAACCTCGCAGTGCAAAATGCTGATATTGCATTTTAGCTAATGATCATTGTTTTTAAAGCCCCTCAGAGCACTTCTGAACCCTGAAATGTTCTTTATAGCTGCTAGATGGGGTTACAACATTTGTGCTCTAAGGAGAAAATGTTATAAAACCCAGTAACAATAAAATTCTAGTGCAACCTTTCTCCCTTAATTTATATTTTTGCACACAGAATGAAAGCACGCTTGTTTGCCCAAATGCCTGGAGTTAACACGGATATCAAAATGGGGGCTTGCCCCCAGTGTAACAGCTGCAGAAACACTATGGTCTATCACTGAATGACCAGGCAAACTCTGTCCATATCACTTGTCTGTTGTAACACCCTTAGGAGCACAAACTTTACTAAGAGAGGGATCTGAATATTGGACAGCGCAAACCTGTACTAGATCAAGCCAGGGACATTACACATAGTGGAGTCAATTCACCTTGTAAACCCTTCTAACTATCCAGCATCCCATGGCCTCTGACAGAGCCATCAGGGCCCTTCCCCACGGGGGTAGGTATGCCCAGTGCCAACATTTCCCCGTCTCTACCAGGTGTGAGCAGTCTCCACCACCCCACTCTCCAACTTGCAGCCCTCAACTCTCAGCTCAGTCTGGTAAAGGTGGATCTTCAAAGTGGTGCGTGGGAAGTAATGGAAAATAAATTGCTTGACCGCTGCTATCGGTCACTGTATCTCCCCATGCACCACTTCAAAAATGAACCTTCCTATCTCTAGTGTCACTTGCAGAATCCCCTTGTAAGGGGTAAAGGGGATAGGTAAAATGACAGGAATGGGAATAAACCGTCATCTTCAGTCCAGCGAAATCAACAGTAGGGGAAGGTTTAGCAAAGGTTCATGGGTTTGCCGCTCGGCTACTCACCAGATTGACACAGACATTGATCAGAGACCTAAGGTGAGGCAGGAAGGATATGATAGGCTGCCTCTGAAGTGTCAAACAAACCCCTTCAATCAAACTGCTGGCAGGCTCCCACTCAACCTGGCGCCTGCAATACAACAGTAGGTGCCATTAGCCGTGGGCTCCTGCCCCCCGCCAGACACCCAAACACTGCGACCGACACACAGTGATGCCCACAGAGGAGATGTGTCAGACAGCAATGATGTCCAGGAGGAGCACAGAGTGTGCGACAGAGAGAAGGCTTTACCCACGCAGTTCAGGAAGGCACAGAGCCACAGAGCACACCAGATGTTTGAGAGACAAGAAACGCAGCAGAGGGGGCGGGTGCTAGTGACACAAACCCCTCACAGCAGCAGTGGTGGAGGAGCTGCATTTCACTCCCTGATGCTTCCCTCTGACAGAAGAGGAATGAAAGGAAGCCCACACAGTGGTCTCAGGTGTGCCTGTGTGGGGAAAGGTCGGCTGTGCCAAGCTCCCAACCGAGACTACGCCCTCCATCTCGTGTGGCTTGTGGATGTTCCCACTGACATGAACAAACCCCATCAGCCTGAGTGCCGTTTGTGAGCTCCTCTGCAGTCTGGCTGCTCCACCAGCATCTCTCCCAGACACAGACTGCCCTAAATGTAAACTGGCCCAGCTGCACAATCACCCTCTCCTTCACCTTGTGCAGGAGGGATGATTCACTCCCTATCAGCACCAAAGTCCTTCATTCCAGGATCCTTTCTTCCCTGACACTTTGCTTTTTTCACCAAAACAACATTTAGGGATTGTGCCAGATGCTGAAAGGATTCCCCTTCCTAATCATAAGCAGACACAGCATAGGTAATATCAAAGTGGTTCACACCCTTCATCTCAGGGCCTGACTCTTTGCAGTCATTGTAGTTCACAAGCCAACATCTGACTGCATTTACTGGGACAGAAAGGCAAAAGGCTGGCATATCTTGTTAGCTCAAGCCTTAAACAATATCCCAGTCAAGCTCTTCAGGTGACTTTGCAGAGCCACATGGGGAATCGAGTGTTCACTGTGCAAGTTCTTCTTCAGACCAACATATATCTCACCTCTGTGCATCCACTGTAACTAAATCTCCAGAACAGTGGTTTGTTCTTGTTCTTACACATCCACTGATTCCAGCAGACACTGGGTTTGGAGTGGGATACCCACAGGAGGCAGTGTATAAGCTTCTGATTGTGAGTACCCCAAGGGATGGCTCCTGGGGTCTTGCACCCAGACCAAGCCGTAAGAGACTGCTTGACTCAGGGATGCTTAAATGTAGTTGCTGCATTTGGTCCAGTGGCTTTGCTGTCCTTTTGTGGACATAAGAGTAATTTAAGCCAAGCATAGGTACAAGCATAGAGAGAGAGAATATGAAAGGAATTTCACTTTATGGACGTCCATTCAGCTTACATAAGGAAGAAAGTTCTTCAGGAACAGAAACTCCTATCTGCCTTTGAGGCAGGAGAAAGTTATGAGCAGGGAAAGAAGGAATGAATGAGAAGCAGGCAAGACACGGCAAAGAATCAAACCACCAGGAGGGAGAAGCACCAAAATTTCTGCCTCTGAATTCCCTACAAGGGCGGAGTTTCTTGAAGCAAGTTAGCCAAAGGAAAGTGATGGATAGTGATGCCAGAAAGAAGAGATCACCTCCCTATTATTTGGTCCATCTTTGATTCCTACTGGGACATAATTCTGAAGGTTCTCCAACATGATTTGGCTTCTCAGCTGAGACTGCCAATGAAGTGCCATTCAAGCAGTTGAGGACATATGCCCATGAGGGTGACCAAGACCAATGACTCTTTTTACTCAGATCACTGGAAAATTCACGGGTCTGAGTGATTTTATCCCACCCAGACTGGATTTGTACCACTGCCTCCAAGCAAGAATGCTCCATAGTCAATACTTCTTGAAGTTGCCAAAGCCTGTACGTACCACAGTGCCACTGTATGACACACCAGGCTTCCACTAGGCATGGACTTGAAGCAGTTGATGCAGTTCCTTGCCTTTTACTAGGGAGTACTCAGAAGCTACTGCATAGCTCCTGACTATTTTTGTCTTTACAGAGGACATAACAGTATTGCCATGCTAGAAATATCTTTACTACAGTTTAACTTTCCATTAAAAAACTCAGAGCAAAAGTTAATTAAATGGCAACGAGATGGAAAAAATCTGAAGACTTCTTTCTGGGAAAGAAAAATGACATTTCTGGAAGTTCTCTCTGTAGTTCTTAATAACCATGCTGCTACCAGAAGACACAACAAAAATGTCAACATAAATACACAGACAGATAAAAACACCTGTAATTTTCTGGTATGTTGTAAAGGCTCACTGCAACATGACAGCTTGAGGTAGATGACATACCCACACTTCAAGGCTTGCAACATCAGAAACGGACCCCAGAGGGTTTCCAGAATACCTGCTCACCTCAGAGTAGGCATCTTGTGAATTTTATTGAACATACGATCCAATCTCTTTAAGATGAGGATCAGGGCAGGTCTCACCGCCTCAGCTGTCCAGTCAGTGATGGGCAGCATCTCCATGATGTAGCGCCGGAGCCCACGGCTCTCCATCGTCTGCGTGTCATAAGGAGCTAGTTTCAGCAGGGAATGTGCAATTTCTGCCAATCTGAAACCATAGGTCATTAAGAGGAAAATAAATACAACTTGCATTTCTATACACATGCCAATGAACTAGCATATAAATATTCAGGAGCCTAGTAAAAAGAAAATGATGCAAAAGTCAAATGTGCTACTATTTAAACTCTTAGATCTGATACCACAGTTCTGGTTTATTAAGACTGTTTTGCTGGAATCACTGTTTATATTTAAGAACACATGAATGGTCTAAATATTACTTTTACATTGACATTAAATGCACCAAGGGAGCATCAGGAATCACAGATTTGTGTAGCTAAAACCAAAGTACCTGTGCTAGCAGTAAGACTACAATATTGCAAATGCCTGTGAAACACAGACCGGACATCACCTGTTTGTCAATTAATAAGTGATTTGGTTCTGTTCTGTGCTTGTTTTTCAGTGTTACCACTTTAGGAAGTATCACTGTGCAATTTTAAAAGTAATGTGTCCATAGGTTTACACAACATGTCCTTTGTAGGATTGCTCCCTGACGTTTTGGTTTGTCTCTCCTAACACCTCTAGAGATTGTGTTGCTGTTGCTTTTTCTAACTCTCCCAGATGGCCTTGCATTTTTTATATTGATTGTGAAATATCATGGCAGCATTTAACTTACACTTGCAGTTTGACAAAAATCTACTGAAATACTTGGATATTTGTGGTAAGGAAAGACCAGAAATAAAGCCACATCTACTAATAAAAGGGATAGAAACCTGTGTATTCCATGAAACATCAACAGACTTTTTACTGGATGATTACAATACAATCCTATCCATATTGTGGGGTCTCTTCTGAAATGCATTCAACTAATGGAACATATTTCTGTTCTCTTTATAATCTGCCTAGTAATATCAAGGACAACAAATTCCTCAGACTAACCAAAAGTGGTATAAAATTGGTTTTTATCCAGTATGTCTTTATTATTCCTTTTTTAAAACTACTTTTTCCTGCTATGGAGTAGGTTTGTTTTCCTTAATGCCGTGAATTTTAAATTATCATATAATTAAGCTTCTTGTTGGCAATACAATACCAGTTGCATGCAATGGTATATGAAAACTTCCTTATGCATTATGAAGTGTGAGATCCATTTCATCCAACTTGAAACATCACTCTCAATTAATCTTCTAGCTCCTTCTTAGCAGAAATAAACAACCTGGGAAATTCTTATCTTCCTGAAATACTGGGATAAACAGTTGGATGTGCATCTTCCTTTTCACTGTGTGCAAAAAGATCTTTATGACTCTTGCAGACTAAACATTTGACATTTAAATGGCTAAAACTGGGTGAGATGAATCCAGTCTGAAGTGACTAGTGTATTATCTTGTTTTCTGAAGCCTCTGAAATGGCACCTGTCAGCCTCCCAAGACCATGACTGTCACATCACATTCTGATAAATCTGCTCTCTATGTAGAACTGAGTTTGTCCTACAGTGGTTAAATCCTGTCAGTCATGTCACTGATACGTACGAATTTATGTAAGGATGGAGATATGTTGCTTTTTTTAGAGGTAACTATGATTAAGCATTTCAGGTCACAACCCTGACAAAGCAGCTATTTCTAGCACTTTCCAGGAGACTTAAGGGAATCAGAGCACAACTCATTATCAGCTGTAAATCAATGTCAGTTTTACTGCTGTAACCTCTGACCATGAGAAACCTTCTCTCTTGAAAAGAGTGCAGTATTTGCCAGCTGCTAGTGTAAATGAAAAACCGACAAAAGAATCAGGTGTATGCCCTCTTGTCCCAGTTACTGCTTCTCAGTAGCAACTTACATTATTTTGTGTTGCTACTGAGCAACATGAAGAGCAGACTGAGAATCAGGTCCAAAGTGCTAGGAGGCCTTACCCCCAACTTCTTCTAGGTCAGCACCATGTGAAACCGTTTGCATCCAGCCCGTGAGCTGGACTCAGTGCAGCACTTCAAGAAAAGACTTGTGCACCTGCTGCATCACATGCTGAGGTGCTGGTCCTGTAAATGCCTTCTGTCCCATCCTCCCCTGCCTCTATTTCAGGCAGTTAGAAAGTGGTTGTTCTGCCTATCTTGCTTGTGAGCTGCTGGCTCCAATGCACAGTGCCACTGGAGAGGATAAAGGTTGTATTCAGAGAGCTAGGCAGCTTCCCCACCCCTTGCCCTGCAGAGACAGACTTATCTGCTCTGCTCCTTGCTGCCACTTGTCCTGATATATCAGATGGAGCTGTTTCAGATGGGGGTCTGAATGAGACCAGAGGAAAGCTTAAGAAACCTTCCTTATTACACAAGCAGGATCAGTACAATCTAAGGAACATCCAAAAAACCTCTACGTTTCAGACAAAAACATGCAACTACACAACCAAAAAGCAATTCCGTCTGCTCTTATGAAAGAGCTAAAAGAAAGGAATCCCCCTGAAATGAACAAGTAAAAGCAGAATGCCTGTGGAATACCTCATGTGGGACTTCACATCCAGCAGCTCCAGAGAAGTCACTCGGGGTTCACCAGCCAGATTCTGCAAAATCTTCAGCCTCGGACCACAGTGCTTGTAAAACTCTGTGCAGATATTCAGCAATGACTCCCGTGGTCTCCTGAACTCCTCTCGGGCAATTCTTTCATCCAGCTCCTCTCGGGGAAGACCCTGGCCCTCCTCCAATAAATGAAGGTTCTCCCTGGAGGATAAAAAGTAAGACATAGCAGAAAGTGTTACATGCAGTAGATCATCAGGGATAGATTACAACAACTTCTTCATCTTGTTTTTCCAACAGATGCTTTCCTCCGCAATTGAAAGAAAGGTAGTTGCATCTGCAATTAAGAAACAAAAAAAGGGAAGTTATAATCTGCCAAGTCTTGCTAAAAATGTAAATATTTTCTATATGAACTATCCTTTGATATGCTCCCCTGAAAAAAGGCTGCCTGTCACAGCAACAGTATGTGGGAACGGTTCATCACACATCAGGGGGGACTGGGATAAAATTTTACTGTACCTGATAAAGTGTAGTTTGGCTCCCTGTTCTGGGTACCTGGGAAAACAAAAACAGTGAGGTTGTAAACAGCAACTTAGTAGTGCCTAAACTTGCCTTTCTAAAAGAAAGTGACACTGTTCTAGCCCAGATGTTTATGCACCATGGTCAGGATGGTATCTTGTGTCACTGGAACGATGCCTACACATAGTTACTGACCACACTGAATTGCCTTTACCTCCCAACTTCCATCAAAAGACATATTCCTAGAGTTACTGATCTTATTCTGAAAGGAAAAATTCAGGCTTAAAAACCATAGCTCTCTTTCAAGTGACTTTTACTGATTTTCACCCCAGTGCTGAGTCTGTTTCAAAAAACCAGAGCTCACCAAGTGGAAAGAATACCTCAGCGTGGTTTTTTTTGTTTTATTGTCATTTTGTCTTGTTACTTCTTTTTGAGAAAGCATTGGTAGACCCTGAACTGCTTGGCTAACATGTCCAAGGCTGGAACAGTAATCATTCTAACATCATGAGACTCCCTCCCGCTGTTGCTAGCAGATGTCTGTTGCAATGATAACACAACAGAAGCAACAAGTCCAGGAAACCTGGAGCAGTGCAAAATATTTTGGATCAGAAGCTGAATGTTTGATAATTAGAAAAATCTAGAAATGTAAGTCAAGATGCCTGAGTCACACTGCATTGGGAGTGTCTCCATTGTCTGTCAGCAGATACATATTAACTGCTCTCCAAAATCAGCAGATAGATAATAAAGTACTACTTTCCATTACACCTTATATTCCTTAGACTGAGCAATCTTTTGAAGGAAGTAAATTGCAAATGTCCACTTCAGACTTGAGCATGTCTGGAGTCTATCTGCTGGTTTATCATGTCTGGAGTTTATCTGCTTCTCAGATCAGGGATTGAAAGTCAAAGCCATGTTTCATCCATGACTGAATAGATTTTAAAGAATAACAGACTCATGCCAGGAGTTACCAACCAAGATGTGTACACATTTATAAACTGACATAATAGCCCTTTGATGATCCAGGCAGAAATTGATTTCTAGATCCTTTGAATTTAAAAAAAAAGGAAAAAAAAGACAGGTAATAACTTGGAAAACTCTGGAAAAACAGCTACCCAAGCTTTTGCTAGGGTACAATTCCTCTTCCAGGTCAGCACAAACATTCAGATTTTTAGCACAGTAAGGCATAGTCTGGCCAGGAGAAGGCAGGGCTACCTACTGCAGAGAAAAACTTCACAATCCCAAATGCTTGTGGGTGGATTTTGTTACAAGATTTCTTAAGCCCTTCTTCGACCAAGTAAATTGTCAGTGGCCTTGTCTAATTTGCAGCAGCCTAACTGGAACGGCTACTATGGCCAAGTAGCAGAATTACAGTTCAGTACTGCCATGTCCTTCTTTGTTGCCTTCTTCCGTGTGAAAGTTCTTTGGTGTGGAGGCCGGTGAGCATGTACAAAGAAACCACCATGGTCCGCTGGAAGGAAAAACCCTAAATACCTTCCTAGGTTAGGGTGATGGAAAAGGCCTCTCCCAGGGTGCTTTGTTCTATTATGTTGATGTACCCCAGTTCTGCTTCCCTGATTGGCCCATTGGCCTCCTCACCCCTTGTTACCTTACATGTTCCCCATCCAGAAGGTTCTCCCTTCCCCACTTTCCCATTGGCCCTTGTTCCCTTGCCCCTCCCTCATTATTTCCCCATTGGCTCCCGTACCCTGGCTCCGCCCATGTACCGCCCCTGTGCTCTCAGACCATTGGTCCCTGATGTTCTCCCCGCCCCCGTATATAAACCCTGGACCTTCCCTTACTCTGGGTCTTTGTCTGTGGAACCCCTTCACGGGTAGTTGAGTAAACTGCTCTGTGGAATTTCCTCACAAAGAACCTTTCTGTCTCTGTGCTGTCAATTTGTCAAAGAATCTGATCTTGGCGTGGCTCACGACACTTTGGTGTTTTGTTTGGTTGAGTTTTGGGGTTTTTTTTTTAAGAAGGACAAGAAGATTTCCAGGCATCCTTTCGTTTCTCTCAAATTGTCAGTTACCCTTCCTCTGCTATCTGTAACTGAAAAAAACCCCAGGCCAATGTGGAGGTAAAGATCATAGAAAGAGAATGTACAGGGAAATGGGAAAGGGAACAAAAGAAAACTAGAGGAGGTGCCAGTCTCTGTGAGCCTCAACTAACAGGCAGTTTGTGTTTGTACAGCTGTTCAGCCCCTTAGAACAAGGCCAGAAGGATCTGACCCTTCTGCTGTCCAAGCATGCTCTGCCCACTGGTCACTTTGACAGTGGACTCAGCAGGAAGCAAAGCAGAGAATGAGTGAGCTTCAGCAATATACTTCCAGAGGGCAAAAAGGGGAATGAGTAAGTTAGGATGCGTGTCCTCCATTTTGATACCCTGGTCTTCTATTTAGATACATTGTTTTAAACTAGAAATCCTAGTCTTGGGTATTTTGGTTACCATGAGAAGTGCAGTCCAGGGGAATGTGCTCTTTTAATGTGACTGTTTTCTCCCACAGTACAGTACCCAGAGCATTACCTCAGCTGTCTGAGGCCAAGCACTCTGAGCAATGAGATGTTACCTTACTGAAAAAAAACCCAACAAACTGTTTCAAAAACTGAGAAAGAAAAAAAGTCTTACCTGGTGTTCACACCTGCTGACATGGTGTGGTTTGCTGTTGTGGTCCCTTTATGGCCTTGGTCACATCGACTCATCTGTGGGGCTGTCATAGGCCTGGCAAAGAGAAGGTGAACAGCACGCTACACATTAAATCTAAAAAGCATACAGAAATTCTGCTTTTGCTCTGAAATCTGGCACTAATTTTACCAAGTCTAAAAGCCGACCAGCAATCAAGCTAAGCTGCGTGTTGTGGCCTCCTGTGCATTCCCTCTCCCCACATGGACAACCAAATGCAGGCTCAGCCCCTTGGTTCATGTGTGTTACCTGGTGAGAACTTCTACACTGTACAAAAGGGCCTGCAAAGAGGTTGCAAGGGCACCCATAGAAGCAATCTCCTCACGAGCTGCTGTCCCAGTGTCCACTTGAGAGGTTTGTCGCTTCAGTTTTTGCAAGTAACAGGGAACCAGTGCTTCCAAGACCATCAGCATCTGGAGGCTGGAAAAATAACAATACTTGGTCTGTTTTATTTTGTCATTCCTAAACTCACATTAGGTAGAGGCTTAGGTTTCTGTCTGAAGACCCTGGATCTGTCACTAGGCGTGCAATTTCATTGCTTCTCACTAGAAGTCTTGAGACAAAGAAACAATTGGATTAGGAACTTCAGGGGGAAACTAGATGACACATGAACTAATAATAATAATAATAATAATAATAATAATAATAATAATAATAATAATAAAAAAACCCTCTGAACTTTCAGGTATCTTCCAGAGATGTCATCCATTTGCTAACAAGCGTTTTCCCTTCCAATGACTCTTTTATTCTCTGATTCCCTCTTGCAATCTAACATTTGTACTTAAATAAGTTTATCTCCCCTCTTTCTGCTATCTTCCTGTTCTCTCCAGCTGCCTGTTTCTCCCCCTCCATTTCCCTCTCCATTGCTCCTCTGATGACTGAAATTGACAGGATATGGTGTGACCCCCACTGGGAAACACGGCTTACACGTTGCTGCTCTGGCTGCCATCCAGCTTAGTGCTGCATCAGCAGCTGACAGGATTTGGAGCTGGTGCCCTAGGAAGGGGTAACAGGCAGAGGCTTGGCCTCAGAGAAGCCCCATATTTGGAATGCATTTCTACAGCCACTGCCTCCATTTGCAGCCTTGCTTTCACATACCATATGCAATTTTTATGCCTTTTCTGAGTCTGCACAAATCAAGACATCAGATTATCACCTTCTGAATGACTCAGGAGCATAAGCCACCACTGTCACACACAGCTTGATGGCTTCACTGATGGAAAAGGTCAAGTCTTCATTCCCATAGCAGAAGTCTGAGGGAGTAAAGCAAGATGAGAAGACTATCACACAATCATACTTACTATGAAAGGAGCTAGCACACTTCTTCTTTCCCCCTCCCCCCATTGCTTGCTTTTCATGTTAACAATGCCCAGTAGGCTCTTGGACAGCTAAAAATCTGTCTCTATAAAAGAAACATATGCTGCACTCCTACTTGAACCCTACTGCCCAAGAACTCAATACGTGGAACAGCTCTCAGCAGATCACTCACTGATGAGCAAAAGGCCTAGAGAGTCCTGTTTCAAACACCACTCATTGAAAGCTAAGTCTTAAGCTCATACATGGCAAGGACACATGCCAAATTAATGATAATTCTTATGCTCCCTATGCTTTTTCCTAGATGTTCCAACCACACAAAAAATGATGCTAATGCACCAGTGATGGCAGAAAATAGTTCTCCTTCTAATCAAGCTCCTTATATACTCATAGCCACATGGGTGCCAGCACAAAAGTGAGTCTGTTTTGCTAGTGATTTCAGAAAAAGGTTTCAAAAGCATTTAAGTCACATACTACAAATATCACTTTGGGGATAATTAGTTCCGGGCGCTAAGAAACTAAAAAGAATAATATTTGTAAAAGAGTAATATTTTTAATAGAACTATAGTCCTGTTTTCAGAAGTGACTTTGTTATGCAGGAGCCCAAGTCAAAGTTAAGGTCCTAAACCATGTAAATCATTTTGAACAACAGAACTTGGAAGTCAGATGTTTTAGATAATTCTGATCTTCATGTGGAAGATTCCAGATACACAACATACTCATCTACAGTCTCATCATCAACTCATACTTGAGAATTTTTAGAGCTGTTTTTAATAGCTCTCCACAGAAACGTCCAAGATTTTATATAAATATTTTGTACAATCCACAAAGAGGAAGAAATATCTTCTGTTTCCGAACCACTTTATATTATAACTTTGTGTATAATTGTGCAGCACCATAAAATTCCACTTTATTACAAAGCTTTAACTCTAAGTTAAAGCTTCACAGTACATCAAGATAAGTAGTATTTAAGAGAAGTGCAAATTTGGAATCAATCCTTATAAAAATAAGCAAAAATCACAAAGCAGCCAAATTCTTAAATGCAGCATTACATGGATAACTATCAAGAGACAGAATGTCCTGGATACACCATACAGCCATATATAATCTGCTTTATGATAAATCAACACCCCCCCAAGGAGCTCAGCACTGCTGAATGTCTGAATTGTATCCATCATCATCTACTAGTCACAGTCTGCCCCCGGGAGAGGATGCCTTTGTTTCCTGCCTGTATGGAGCAGAGCAGAGGATGACACTGACCTTGTCAGCATAATACAGTTTATTAGGCATCTTTATTCTTCATCCACACATGATAAAATTCAAAATGCCAGAGCCTAGTCTCAGACTAGAAGGCTTAAAGCAGAAAAAGTAGCTTTGGAATAAAATTAATTAATAATTCCCCTCATGCAGAAAATATCAAAAGGATGGTGGTGATAAAGCCAGTCTTAAAAGCCTCATGAGGCATAAGAAACAGATAGGACATTCCTGAAGAAGAGAAAGGCTCTGAAGAAATCCTGCTGCATCAAATGTCTGTTGAATCAATAAACAATAAACTAGAATTACTGAATAATGGGTGCTTTACTATTACCTAATGACTTGAGAGGCTTTTCTGCTTTCACCAGCTCTAAGATGTCCAAAGTATCTGGAGTATCTCCCTCCAAAGACTGCAGCAGATCAAACAGGCACTGAGCTGACACTCCTTTGCTGGTTCCATTGTTTGTAGCATCCTGTTCCAACAAAAGACATTCATGTCATCCCAGGAATCTTTATCTGGAGGCATGGACAACCTTTGTTTTTGAAAACAGGTCCACATGGAGTTCAAGAGCTCACTGCTCTCAAACAGTAAGCCTTGCCTGACTCAACAGACTGGTGCTACAGCGGGAGCACAATCTGAAAACTGCACCCAGGTCCTTGCTGCCCTGTGAAGGACAAAGATAGGTGTACTGACAGTTCCCCACTTCAAATTAAGATTCCATTAACTTGCCTGAACTCACTAAAATGTTAAAACATAATTAATGAGTATTTCAAAACATGACTAATTTAGTCTTAGACTTCCCATGTACTAAAATTTGGCATTAAGTTTTTAATTCCTATTGCTGGATTCTAAGAATGGATTTGCATTTAAAGAGTTACAAGCCATCATTGTCATTTTGTAACTATTTATACTCAGAAATTTAAAGTGAGACCACATTTACTGGCCTGGACACCAGCAGCCTGCTATCTCAGCACCCTGCTCCATCAAGCGAAGCACGGAAGTGTGCAGAAATAAGTCAGGACCTGGTTCTGTGCAGCACCGAGTGTTCTTTCCTTGTGACCTCTGATGGGGGGTGGCTGCATACACAGGCTTCCCCCCCACCAAGACAAGAGAATGGCTCTTACTCACAGGGAACTCTAGGAGAGGGGCCACACTGGCAAACAGCTGCAGGATAAAGGGCTTGCGGTGCAGGACGTAGAACTGGCGACACGCGAACTCGATCGCCTGGCGCAGCTGGGGGTTGCTTTCGTAGTCGGAGTACACCTGAGCACATGGAAAAGCACATGGAGGCACTACTCCAGTGGAAGAGCTCTTCATCTCTTAAGCCCAGATTGAATCAACTACAGCACTGTCATTCCTGATAGGTTTGTCTAACACACTTAAAGATGGAGACTGGACCACCATCCCTGGCAATGCATTTCAGGGACAAAATACCCTTAGGAAAAATGTTTGCTTTTCATGCTTGAACCTTCTTCACATTATTAGTCCAATATTTCTTGTCCTACATGTCGAGGTGGATTCCTTCCCTCTCCTTCCTAGAAGCACTCTACTTGTTAGAAGCCAGTTAGTGCTTTCTTCCTGAATCTTCAGATTTTTCAGTTAATCAAATCTTCCGGTCCTTTCTCACAAAACATGCTTTCTACATGAACACCCCTGTTTTCCTGCAGTCTGTTGAGTTAACTGATGCCTTCTCTGAGCTGGATAGAGCCAGTACATCCAGTCAGGACTGCTGATGATGAAAGCAGAATTATTCCATGTTTTTCACATGATACAAATCTCTGTAGTCACCCCAGACTGGCATTTGAGATATTTTTCTCTTCTATCCTTCAGTAGAAGGATGCTGTTGATTCATGTTTGGCTTCATATCTATAACTCCAATATTCTGTCCTGCAGAGGTGCCACTAAATCGGTTACTTTTCCTCCCATATTCTGTGGCTGATGATTCAAAAGTAAGGTCTAAGCTACCCAACATGGTGTGTTGGTTTGGTTTTTTTTTTTCAGACTGCATCTCTAGTTTGTCATGACAATTTGAACTCTTACTCTGTCCTCCAGCACAGCGATAATTCCACCCACTTTTAAAATACTTTAAGGTTTTTAGAGTGGCATTTCCTTCAGGGCTGGCCATTGAACCATGCAGACAATATGTTGCCAAAATGTGGGATTTGTTTCTCAGTTATGTAAATGGTATGAATTCCTAAGAATAACTTCTCTGTGTGAGACCTCTGCAGAGACTTCTCAGTGCCCTGGTAGGCTGAGGAAATTTGCACGGCTTTAATACAACCAGAACCCTCTAGCATGAGGATGAGGCCAGTCAATTACCAGCAACATCTCATTTACCTGAGAAAAGGGAAATAATTACCTGTATATGCATTTTACTAAGGAAAGTGGAAAAACCTGCAAAAAAAGAGCTGTGTGGTGGTATGTGCATGTATGCATCAGGAACTGAGCTTCAATTAGTGGCTGGATCAAGACCAGAAGTGGTAAAAGACTTGACCACAAACAAACCAGCTGATCTTGAGTGTCTGGCACAGAGAAATGAAAGTCTGCAAAACCAAAAAAGCTCAGCAACACTTGCATTTTCTTTTGGAATTGCTTTTTTACCTCCTAGGAGTGGTATTTCAATAATTCAGTAGTTGACAATAATTGAGGGTGAGGACAGGAAAGAATTACAAACTAATTTCTCTCAATATGAAAATGAAGGAAGAATCCTTTGCAGGACTGAGTGGTTACTGTTGAGGACTTCAAATTATGTTATTAGGCTACTTTATTTCAAAATGTCTTGTTTCTCATTAATAAACCCATGCACTGCTGACCTGGATCCAATTCATACTTATCTAATCATGTAAGGCAGGATATCAGACTTTCCAGTTACTACAGAGCTTGCTTAGATAGCTAAAGTAATCACTGGTCTTAATTATTGTGCTCTGTTAACTATGTGAAAATGAACATGTATAGGGATGATTCTTTTCTGTATTTGCATTATAATACTAAATCTCTACTTAGATACTGTCTTTGAGCCCTACAGAAATAACCCTTTCTCTCTGTAAAATAACTATTTTTTTAAATTTTATTTCCAGTAGCTGATCTTTTTCAAGAATCAACAGGAAAAGAGGCCCACTTGTTCATCTCAAAGTGAAGAGAAACTCCACTTCTGACACTTCCAATATTTCTCATCACTCACAAGAAAAGACAAAGTTTTTCATAAACATTTTGAGTTATTTTCATACTTAAAAAGTGAATATAATTTAGTTTCAATCAGCAAGTAGTAAATCCAGATATTTCAACTATTTCCCAAACTTCACCCATCCCTGAAGGAAAAACCATGGAGAGATGGCCAGGGTCCAGAAATTGTCCAGAAATTTCACATTTCTGTGTGGAAATTTAGAGAAAGGAAAACAGACATTTATTTACTTAACACAAAGGAGAACAGAAAATGTAGTAATTCACTCAAGAAGGAAACAGAAAGCTAATTTGAGTCATCCCACTGTTGCCTTCTTGGGACACCTAAAAGCTCTCATGAGGACTCAGCAGATCAAAGTTTCCCTGTTAAGTGTCAATTCCATAATGGAATCACAGGATGGTTTGGGTTGGAAGGGACCTTAAAGCCCATTCAGTTCTACTCCCTGCCATGGGCAGAGACACCTTCCACCAGACCAGGTTGCTTCAATCCCTGTTCAACCTGACCTTGAACACTCACAGGGATGGGGCAGCCACAGCTTCTCTGGGCAGCCTGTGCCAGGGCCTCACCACCCTCACAGGAAGAATTTCTTCCTAAGGTCTGACCTAAAGCTGTTCTCTGTCAGCAAGACACGGTGCTCACTCGTCAGCGTTCCCTCGGATTGCCCCTGGGCATAGCTCACCTGCAGCATGCTGGGCAGCACCCACTGGTACCCGCTGAGGGAGAAGAGGTGGTTGAAGTGCACGGCTGTGTTGATGACTGTGGCAGCATACTGCCTCAGCAGGGCACTGTCCTCAGGGTGCAGGATCAGGGCACCGTTGAACACGTTCAGGAACAGCATGATCTCATCCCCCCACGGGAACTCACTGGGCATGCCAAGGAACATCTCTTCCAGCAGCTTAATCCACAAGCTTTTCTGAAGAGTATCTAGACCAAAGAGCTCTTTCCCAGCTGCAGGGGAGAAGGGCAATCAACAGCAACAGCAGTTAACTCTGTCCACCACAGCCAGGCTCACCTCACTGCAAAGAACCATCCCACAACAGTGACCATCCTTCTGCCTTTTTAAAATTATTTCACCCAACCTGTGTTTCTGTAAGTGCCCACAGGGCTTGAGCAAACCTCTACTGAAAGCATCAATATAAAGATAAAGAATGTTCAATATCACACAGCTCATTAATCTGCTGCTTGGACACTCTTCTCTTAAAACGTGTAAGATCTGAGCTTGTACATGCATCATCTGCCTTACACAGAGGCTGTGCCGATTTATGCTCAGTTTTTATGCCCAGTTTTTATGTCCCACACATTACAGGAGACTGATGCAGTGTTACAATAATGCTTCTGAAATCAAGTGCCTTTAGGGCTGTTACAGAACATGCCAACGCTTACCACTGTGCAACAATGGCCTATTTAACCTATTTACCATCAGGCCGGAAACCCTCCTTTACTTTCAGAGCAAAGGTTCTATGTGGACTGTTTCCTTGTCCCTGCTGCAGAATTTGCCTAGTCTTCATTGGATGTCAGTTGCTTCCTCAAAGCATATGGCAAAGGACTTCAAGCAAACCTTTCTAGGTAGTCTCATGCATAATTTTAATACTCAATTAAAACTTATTCTCATTTGGGTCCAAAGAAAGTAGCCTTGTCTGGAGAATTCTAACAGTGAAGCTCTTTCTGCTGCTGTGCTTACAAACCAACGTGTCTGTATCAGTTTCCCTAGGAAGAGATTCATCAGCTTCCAGAAAAGCTGTAAGCCTGTGTGCTTCTAAGGCAAATGAAGCACTCACTGAAACCTTCTGGGCCTTGTACAGCCCTCCAGGAAAGCTGCCAGAGGATCATACCTTGGGGATCACTGAAGAGTGAGAACTCAGCATCAATTGCACTTCGGGGAAATGAAGGCAGGCGGAGGAGGTCCTCCTGGAGCATGGACACGTGAGACTGCTTGTGGGCTGGAGGGATCTTCTGCGTTAGTGAGATCAGGAACAGCACCCGCCCCACCTCCTCCAGCTTGCGGGTGAACACCTGACAGAGAAAAAGAGACAAAGATCCATATCAGCCTAATCCAAAAGCTCTTTAAAATGTATATGCACTTCACCAGGTTCACTTCCACGGCTTTCTCTGATGGGAGGGATGCTGCAGTCATGGCTCAGAGGATCATAATGAAATTCACAGGGCTAGTGCTGCACGTTATTGCTAGAGTTTGTGTGACCACTGTTCTCCAGCCCAGCTCTGCAAAAATGGATTGTGTTTGTAAAAATGATTCAAACAAAATTTTCTGCTTCAGTCTTCTGGAGGACCCTAAGTGGTTGCAGAACAATTTTCAACTTTGCCACGGGTTTTTCTGTAGATTAATGTAATGTGTGTGGTCAGAGAAACCATCTCCAAACTGAAAGCCATATGGTCATAGTTCCTCTCTGCAAGGCCTTAGACTATAGTCAACAAGAAGTAGGAATTGCTATCTACCTTCTGGGACAAGCCTGGCTGACATCTGGCCATAGAAAGTATATGTGTGATTGCAAAAGAAAAGTAGACAATAAAACAAAGCAGACCAGATTCTGTGTTACTGCAAAGGAGCAAAATCTTGCTTGATTTCAGATTATCACTTCTGGTTTACACCAGTTGGGAAACCGAATTCCATTCTACCAGCCTCCTTTGAACTTGTGATAGGTAGGACTAGCCTGGCTAGATATTCTATTTCTATTTTGATGCTAAGAGTAACCATTAAGGCAGAGTGATATTTAGTTCCAGAAGCAACTCTCTTTGAAAACAGTTTCGAGACAGCTTGCAGCTACTGGGATGAAGCCAAAACCAAAACTTGAAGCATGTGGTTTAACATGTGACAAAGATCAGCTTCCACATGTCCTGCCTTGAGGTGACATTGCTCGAAAGTGCACTCAGCTCAAAATTGGGTGCTCAACCGAGCAACAAAAAAGAAAGTAGTTTTCCATGGATTGCTGCTCTGTGGGTGGTTACTACAATGTTGCTTTATTTGCTGAAGCTGGATGTTTTCCAGCAACATCTTGCATGACTACAGAGAGACTAGCAAATGTGTGATACAAGTTTAGCCTTGGAAATATTTTGGGCTGTAAGCACTCTAAATATAAAAATGTGGAAAGTAAAATAATGCCCTGACAAAAATGGGAAGCCCATTTAAATATTTTTGGAACACGTAGGGTGTATTAAACTCATATATTTGTGGGACATCTAGAACCAGAGTAATTTCTGTTAGAGAAGCAACCAAGTTGATCCCAAGTAATTTCAGATTTTTATTGACTTTCTACTGACAGATGCAGCACATGAAACATGGCCCTATTCTGTGCCATACACATATGAGATTGCATTGACTATATTTTCCATTATTTTAGATGCTAATAGCTCTTAAGCAGCTTTATAGCTGCCTTTCATAACCACTCCTAATGATATTTTCCTACTCTCAGTAAAAACACAACTACAATGCCTGGTTTTCTGGCTACAAAAATACAACTGTTAATACCAAATGCATAATGTTTAACCACATTCCCACACATCTTTTTTTAATTTTCTGCTTATTACCATCCTCTTCAGACACAGTTACAGCAATTTTCTCTAAACATTTAGCTCTGTGCTACTGAGACATGTGGCTTCTACAGGCAGTGTAAGGTCAATACCATTGTCTCACTGCCTAAAGAGATGTAGGCATTTGCAGTTCATTAAAGGCACTGCATTGCCACTCTATTTAGGGTGCAGTTCCTAAGGGAGAGCTCCTGGGAACTGCAGAACATCAGCAGGACAGATCATCAAGTCACAAGGCTGGAAGATAGGGAGGACAGTGCTCTTCTGAGGGCAGATATTCCCCTGACCAAACACATAATGCTGTGCTTCTGGAGTAGCTGTGATAAAGTCTGGCATCTGAGAGCAGGACAAGGAAGAAAGGCAGGTAACAACAATCCCTAAAGAGAGAAAATTAGAGTCGACAATTCCTGCTCCCCAGCCCAGAGGTCATGTTAAAGAAAGGAATAAACAGCTTCTGAAGCTGAGGCAACTGAAGCTCTTCTGGCCAAGTATAAGAGAATGCAAAATGATTCACCTAAAAGAAACTGGCTGGACAGAGTGGGGGAGGGGGAATTCACATCCCACCATTTACTCTTCCTGCAATAATGTACAGTATTTATGGCCCCAAGGCAGATTTCATGCTGATTGCTACTTCTCCAGCAAAGCTCTTGATCTGCATGCAGCATGAGGGAAAGCCTTTAAAGGGAAAAAAAAATAATTATTATCAGGGTTTGTTTCTGGGAAGAGGTGTTTGGTGACAGTAAGATACCTGTTTCTGAATGAGCTCTTGACCCTTTTCTGGATGCATCTGCACCAGGTTGAGCTGGGGAGAAACTGACCTCCGGAAAGGATAAATATCACGGACGTAGGTCTGCCAGGAAAGGAAAAAAAGTGTATTTTGAACAAATGTAGTCACTATGGCATCACTCAACAGAATGGAATAAACGGCCCTTAGCCTTTTCTGAAGGGCAGGGGCTTTCAGACACTATCAGGCATCATGAAAGAGCACAAACAGAAGAAAAATTTGATCTTTTCTAAGAAAACTAGACATTCTTGACTTAAGAGCAAGGGACTCCTCTTCTGCCTTTTCCCTCTTCTCTCAAATTCCAATCTTCCACCACACATAACTAAAGATGTGATGCCCACAGGACAGAATTCTATTTATAGGCTGCTTGTTCAAGATGAAAAGTCACAGGAACAAAGTCACGTGGACCCGATCTTTGCCTTACCTTGTTGTAATGAATGAGATTCCAACGTTTATCCATTAAGAAATAATGAGAAGACTGAGTTTCAGGTATGTTAAAAAACTCCAAACATTCCTGAAAAGAAAGAAATCAAAATATCCTGTTACTTTTTAGATGTTTTGTACAAATACCATGACATCCGAAAGAAGAATATCCATCTAATAATCTATAAAGGCATAAACATGCATGCCTCAATCAGACTGGCACACTGTTCTGGCTTTAATTATTTCTTTTTTTAATCATGAAGTACCTGAGTATGTTTGTGATAATCAGGGCATGCAGACATCACAATCCTGAACACTGCTGTTACTTATCTTGATGTCTTTGTATCACACATATTTGTCTGACTGTGTGAGCCATGTGGGCCTGGGTATTTATCAAGATTTAGTGAGAGGTGATATGCAGAGACACTGAAGTTCTGACACTTCAAAACACTGAGATGTGGTTCCCAGTAAAATTTAACATAGTCAGACAAACTGAAGGGTTTTACAAATCTGTTTCCTATGTGGCTCAGTTAAAGCCATCTAGGAGATTTTTGGCAGAAAGGGGAAGTGACCGCATAGCTCCTGGATCCCAAAATATCCTTGCAGCTACTGAACTATCATTTTCGTTCTGATCTTGCTCATTCTGTTGTTTCTAGTGTTGATAAAACGAAACATTCAAATGATTTATGTATTTATCAAAAGTATACAGGAAATACCCAACAGGCTGCAGTGTCTCCAAATGTAGTTGCATTTGTAGGGTTTGGGCTTTCTGTGAGTTCAGAGCATTTTAATTATCCTTAAACGTGGGATCCTGTTTATTACAACCAAGCTCCCCTCACAGGGAGACAGGCATGCCTGTGAGCAGAACTTCCCTCCCTGACACTGGAACAGGATGATCAGGCAGAATGGATTGTTGGCATACATGTATGGCAGGTAAATGTAAGCAGTTTGTCCAGCTCAAAAATGCACTCCTACCTTCAGAAGAGCCTCAAACTGTGTATCCTCATGGACTGGTAACTGCGTTGGGATGTCACACTCATTCTGTCCGTGCACGACAAGGGTTTTTGTGCCTAGAGGAAGAAAAGTTGCATTCTCCCTGGCCTCTTTAATTAACTCAATTTCAAGAGACTGCCCATGAAGGAAGAGTGGTACTGAAAATTCATTCCTGGACCGGCAGACAGACCAAGTGAGTCCTGTCTGGAACCATTAAGTACAGTTAACATGTTCTCACACTTCCACAGCTAATGAGAAATTGATATTTTTTAAAGGATGAGCTGGCTTTAGCAGCAACTGTCAACTCTGAGGAAGAAACATATGTAAACGGTCAAACCTGATATCAGCAAGATATCTCTTGTCTGACTCATGATGCCCAGAGTCTGAATGCTAGTTTTACAATGATGATCCTACCAACCTTTCACAGCCCAACTGGCACAAAGCTCTGAGTTGAAATACCGTTCTAATTCACTTTCTGTTTGCTTCTTTTAGAGCTCTTAAAGTGGTTTTTTGAATCTCAAGGAAGTAGCAGTAGAATTTAGTGACTGAATACTCAACTGAAGGAAAACTCCCTTACAGCCATTTGTAATAGGTCTTTTTCTGATCCAGTTCTGATGCATTTTCTTTTTGGTAGAGTGGGCCATAAACTTCGAAGTGAAGGAGACGTAAAGACTTATTTCTTATACCTGGCATTGAGGCAGTCACCAGCAGCTTCACTTCACATTGTTCCTTCTTCATGGTCTGTTTGAGATCCTTGAAGAAGAGTCCTTCAACATAACCCACCACTTCCCAAAGGAAGGTAAGAGTGGCAGAAATGGCATCCATGCCCCATTCACATGGAGTCCTTACAAAATACATGATCAATCCTACCTGCAGGTAATAAGTAAGAGGAATATCAGGTTGTACACACTCTTTTAACTGTGCAGAGCATTGTATAAACACAGAATAACAGTATTATTCTGCCTTTCTTCATTCAGAGGGATAAACTCATTAAACTTCCATCCTGAAATTTTAGACATACTAAAGAACAATCTGCCTGTACTATTCTTCTTTCTTCTAGAGGTGATGAGAACTGGGGGCAAAACATACTGTTGCAGTATAGTCTTAAACACCACTGCAGAGGAGGAAAAGGGAGAACATCTGCAGTTAGAGACTTCCTATTCTTTCTGCTCTGAAGTGCTGCCATGTGGACAACTCACAAACAACAGAAGGCTCCCTGGAGATGCATACACCTTGTCTGCTTCATCTCCTAACTACAGCATTTGTCCACAATCTTGAAAGAAGCTGCTAGGTTTGCTCCAAGAGGACTGTCTATCAGCAAAGCACTTTCTGAACCCAAGTTAAGTAAAATAATTAAAGGTTTCTGGTGCTGGGGCCCTTCTAATTGTCTACAACTCATTGGCTGAGGTTCAGTTCAGAAATTCATGACAGGTTGCTTAGGGGTTTACTAAAAAGAGAAAGGTTTCTTTTCCTCTCCCCAGGAGGCCAGAAGGGCTGGTGTAAGCCTGGTGACTCACACCCACAATCAGGAGCAGATATAAGCTATGTAAGAAAAATTAAGTGCATTTATTGCACACATGAAGGCAGAGGAGATATTCTGGGCCACACAGTGGGCCCACAAGCTACTCACCAAGTAGTTAAAGAGGATATGAGATGTCTGGGCAGGAAAGTCTCCAATGTTCAACAAAAGCTTCCTTAGCATATACATCAGCTCGTCCTGGAAGAAAAGAAAATGTTTTTCTTCTCATCAAAAAATGAAGAACAGATTTCTCCCTTTTGTCCTTTTTCTTGCTTTGTTTCTTCCCATTTTTCCATAATCCCTTGTTCAGCTCTGTCTCTCAACGCATGAAGTAAAACTATACACCTGTTACTGCTCCCACATCTTGCAAAATAAGGCCCAAGGCACAGCACCCAGGCCAGTGTGTTTCTCATTTTATCTCAGAGAGGCCAGTACCTCCTGTTGCAATTTGTACTGACTGTAACATCCTGATTGTGCACTCCTGTCCCTGTGATTATCCCTGTGATGACTACCCAGATGATCTGTGAAATCTAATTCATCTCACCTCAATAGCTGTGGCTGCAGGGTGTGAGGTGTGGGCAGAATCTAACTTCCCTTCTTTTGGAGACTGCCTGCCTTAAATGTACACTAAGACATGGTGTGAAAGGGTTATAGAAGGGACAAAATCTCATTGTCAGCTGAAGAGAGACAGATGGTATCACAAATGTTTTTTAATTTATCCTCTAATCCCACAGCAGATTAGAGCCAGTGTTGTGGGCACGGATATACATAGGACAATCCATGGCAGTGATACACCTGGTGATAGCTTCCAGGGAAATACACCTATTCTCTGTGTTCTGTACTGGTGGTTGTACTAGGTCTACGAAGAGATGGCAAAACAGCAGATTGCAATGGCTCAGAGGCCTCTGAGGCTGGACACCTTATAAGCTTCCTTCTCAAAGGTACTGAACAACCTCCCTGACCAGAGCCGTTGTGGATGCCCCATCCCCGGAAGTGTTTAAGGGTAGATTCAAAGGGGGTTTGAGCAACCTGGTGTAGTAGAAGGTATCCCTGCCTGTGGTGGGGTGCTGGAACTATGTGATATTTAAGATCCCTTCCAACCCAAACAATTCTATGAAACAGACGTGACCTTCTGAACTTAAATAAAAGCTTTGTGGATGATGGCTGAAAAGTCTCAGGAATAGTAAGCCCACTGACACCTGCTTGCTCAAGGAACAAAAGCACAGCCTTTCCTGACATTTCTCAGGTTTAATATTCATTTTAGAGTCAGTTCGTAGGTAGTGGCTTGAAAGCTGAAGCCAGTGATACTACTGATATCATACACCAAATATGCAGTTGAGAAAGTGATATAGAGAGTCTTCCTGCCTTCCACCCAGTCAGAACCAGTATGCTTTTCTTCCGTAAATCTTAGCCATGCACTTGGAAGCAGTTTAATAAGCCATGGAAACACAGTGCCTCCCGATCTTTCAGAGAAGCTGAATAAAGTGGCATGAGTGTAGGCAACACTGCCTATGCTATGTTCACTAAACAGCTGCTCAAAGCTTGGCTTGGAGCAACTCAGATCCTTAGTGGTGATAAATCAGCTGTGTCCTGTTTACATCAGTGGACAAAGACTGAAGCCAAATGATGACATGCTGCATTATAATAGCAAATATTCTTTTCCACTGATGTACACAAAGTGATTCTGCTGGCAGCTGTTCTCCCCTACTCTACAAAGTTCTTGCACCTGCTGGGGAGAGGCAGAGTGTACCTGTCGATTGCTGATCGTGAGCTTCTCAAGGAAGTGGCGCAGAACTGTAGAGGGGTCTTCAATTAAGCAGTTCCACAGGACCTGCTGAGCAACAGCACTTACTGTAAGAGAGGAAGGAAACCAGGTCAGAACCCTTGGAAAAGCCTTGAACTGGTATACTTAAACAAACATTCCTAGTCTTCTTCCTTCCCCTGTTATGTTTTATACTGAAACACACAAGACCCCATTTGATGCACCAGGATTCTTGATAAACAGTGATCTCAGTAATAATAATCACAGGTCTAATATTTGAATCTTCCCTAACTACTGGTGATATGACAGGAAGCACTTCACCACTGTATTTAAGGGATAATAAAGAAATAACTCTTTAGATTCATTTGTCCAGATGGACAAAAACCAGCAACTGAAAGATATGAATTCATGTACTTTTTTGTTCGTGTACCTAGGTTCAATTTCATGGTGATTCATTAAGTGATTTTATCTGGTGTTGGTGAAAAATATTAGGTAGCCAGCAGGGAATTGTGTTGATGATCAACTCCCTGAAGTGCAATTATTTGCAAACCTCTGAAGGTTAACAACAACATAGAATTATTCATTATTTTGTTTTCAGTACTCAGCTCCTGATCACAAAATGACACATACATTGTTTAGAGGGCTGACTACATCCACCTGAAACTGAATACAAAATGTAACAGGAAGTTAAATGCACAACTAGCTGACATGATGAGTGATGAGAAATGAAGGAAGCGGAACAGTCTTACCATGTATTAACATTTTTGAAAAAAACAAATACAAGGAAATGTATTATTAATTTACAAAGACATCACAGACCATAACCAAAATGTTTAAGCTGTGCATAGGTTGCTTTCTGGTTTTCATAGGAAGAAAAAAATGTGAGTGGGAATAGATCTCTGGAGGTCTTCAGTCTAAGCCCTGCTTGGAGCAGGACTGTCACCTACACCAGGTATGTTAACCACAGCTATGACTAACCAGGGCTCGATAACCCCTATGCATGGAGAATCAACAGAAATTATGCTCCTGGTGAGGAACTTCCTTTCCAGTTTCTGACCTGAACTTTCCAAGTTGTAACCTCTAAGTCAGTGTTCTCCTAACTCTTTGTTTCCTTTGAAGCACACCAAACAAGCCCAGCATCTGCAATTACTCCTCAAAGAACACTTGTGTTAGGCCTCTTACCATCCCTGTATCCCCCCCACTAGATGGTTTTCAGCTTCTCAATATTTCTTTTTAATTAGAGGCTTTTTTTAGGGTGCTGAAAGGGCAAAACCCCCTCAAAGCCAAACACAAATTATCGAGAAAAAAAAAGGAAAAACCCCAAAAAGATACATTTCTATTGTAAATCTACATTCAAATAGTTTTGAAACTAGTTCTGCTGTCCTTAAGCAACAATCCTTGAAGTTTAGTCAATGTCAATACCAGCTACTCCATCCTCCCGGACCTCTCCATCTTCCATCAAATGGACGATGGGCAGCACTGCTGCACAAATGCATGCTGGAAACACAGCCTGAGGTGGCTGGGGCACGTGATGGTTTGGAGTGTGCTCGGTAGTGTGTTCTTCATCTGGAGCAGTAAGAAGAAGAGAAGAGGAGTTAGGGAATACACTGTGCTACTATCCAAGCAGGTTAGATAAACATTTATGTTAGTGGCTCTACACAAAGATCACTGTTCACTGCGCAAGCATGACAGGTTTACTGCTATCTCCAAGTGGAACTGGAGCCTCCAGCCAATTTCTTGATCAAGAATTTTCATTGTAAATATGTAACTTTTCAAGTTAGGTTTCTTTTCTTGTAGGCAACCCTGTTCCTTTTGATAAAATCCCCTTTTTCAGCTAGAGTGTTCTCTGTGGCACTACTCACCAAATAGAACATGAGAGGCAAGAGAAATTATTGTGACAGCAGGGCTGAATAAAATAATGCAGGGCAGTAACTCATTATGTTAGCATAGGGTTAAAATGCTTTAAAATTGTAGTAGCTTAGATAGGCTCTGAATAGGCATTGTTCTTGTTAAATCTTGTGACTCTGTACCTGTGTGTGTGTACCTATAGCACAGGTAGTACTGTTACACTGTGTTATAGGTATGCAATGATTATTTAGAAATCACATATTGGATAATCGATAAAATCACGGGATAATTATGGGAGAGAGAGACTTGAAAGGGCTTGCAGTGTATGCCTGGATGATTACAATGAACCCAAAACTCATGCTCGATCGCTCACAATAAGACAATGGGTAGTTAATGATTAACATATGATTCTATAGTGGTTATGTAAGGATAGAGTATAAAATGTGTTCACTCCAAACTCATGTTGGAATCAGATTTAGGTTTGTACCCCGATTCCCAGAGCTCTGCAATAAAAGCACCTGCATATAATCATTCCGTGATTATGTGTTTCTACGCTAACAATTATAAAGTGGCTCAAGCTTGGGAATATATCTGGCAAAAGGAAATGACAGAGCTTTATGGGTCAACAGGAAAGGCTTCAAGTGAATGAAATCCTAGGAGGGAATACTCCAAAGTGAAGTCACCCACCTTCTGTACTGACTGCTGAGCGCACTGACCACACAGAGCCACGGCGGAAAGAATAGTTCCTATGAGAAGTACTGGAGGTACAGGATGGACTCACAGAGAGACGGCGAGAGGCCAGGTTGGCAACTTCTTCTACTGACAAAGAGAACATGAAATGTCAATCCAGATCCAGCCAACAGACTTTAGGGAATTTTCTGACTGACAGCAATTACAACCAAATCAGAGCACTGAAAAGTCACATCAGGGAACACTCAAAAGGGACAATTTAAAAGCTATAAAGATCAGTCAGGTAGGTAATTTGCTCATGCTTTGGGAAACAGCAGAACGTTGGTCCATAAGAGTGTTCAGTGCTCTGGTGCATCACATTGTAACAGCTGGCGCTATACTTCTTTTCATCCACTCCTTGTTAACCATCATTGTTGCTGGTGCTTAGTTTTTCTTAAGAAATGGGATTTCTGCTCACAGATTTTCCAGTGGATGCTTAGATCTGATCAACCCTCCACTCACCTAATGGCACATACCTTGGAATGCCTTTAATGAAGTCTTTGTGCTCTGTTAGCCTGGGCCAGTAGGACTCCTCACCCACAGACTAAGCTTATTGTGATTCGTGTTACGTAACTTTGGCTCTCTGAAAGTTTGGTACTGAGCTTGGTATGGTCATCTGGGCTCCCCCACTATTCGCCATAAAGGTAGAAAATCCCAGGGGCAATTCAGTATATCCTAAGTTCTGTTTCTGAAGACAGATACTGCCAAAGAGCAATTCTTCCTGCCCTTTAATTAATAAAGAGTTAAATTTAGGAAAGACAAATTTCACTCCTAGTGTTGCATATTCTCTTGTGTTAACCCCTGCAAGAAACTGGGAACTTTGAGATACTAAATGCTGGCAAGTTCCACTGAAGTTGGGGCAGATGGGGTCAGTGTCCTTATCACCCAGTAAGAACTCAATACATCTGAGATTTTGTCCTTTTTATTGCACTAATTTTCAAATACACTTTCTCTCAATGACCTAGACTCTTCAACAAATGCATGTGGTTGGGACCTTCCTAACACTAAAAATCAATTTTCCTGGAACTCACTGCTCTAAGCAGTATTCTGTGTTGGTGGGAAATGCTCTCAGGTTCCTGGAATGCAGTTCCCAGTCCCAGAGCACACCTTCTTCTTCCTGCTCAGAGCTTGGTGTACAGGATGGCTCATAGCAGGCCTCCTGAGTGATGGGGATGGCAGTGATAAGACTGGCTTCCCGGCCCAGGCGTTTCTTCTCTTCCTCCTGCTGCAGGTTCTTCAGGATATGCTCTGCTCGCTGATGGGAACGTGACACAGCTCGGGCGGAAAATGACTTCTGTTGGGAAGAAGAGAGAAGAAACACAGCCTGAAGATGTTAGTTAAGATGCAGACACATTTTCTGACAGAGACTTCATCTCAGTGACCTTCAGCAACTCAGTTTCTAAATATAAACCAGACTAGTGCCAGCTGAACAGAGATTCACCAGAAGACTTCTTGGCGATAAGTCTACAATAAGCCTTGGTGCAAACATCTCCCAGGAGACACTGTATGAACCAGTGCAGACAAAATCGTCTCTCAGGCAGTTCTATTGAAAAAGTCTTCTCTTGGAGAGAGAGTAGTTGTGTGCTCCTAAGATCTAAGTTAGTGTCTCTCACAGGGATATGAGGTGCAGTACAGTACCTCAATGAACAAACAGAAAAGCCTGATGCCCATGCAGAAAATCCTGTGTTCTACACAAACGATACTATATTTTTTCCCAGCTGGGAAAGACAATGTCAGAGGTTAAGCCACATCTTTTGGCTTAACTTATCGCACACCTCCAGAGAGAAAAAACAGTGCTTACTCTCAGGATGTCTGCTTACCGACTGATCTTCGTTTATAGGATCCTGCACGCTCCCGCTGCACTGAGGGACCCAGGGAGGGTCAAACATCGGCACAGATGGCATCCCCAGGACAGGAGAAGGCAGAGTGAAGTTTATACTTGGAGGAGGAATCTAAACAAAACCATGAAAGACATTTTGTTACAGCAAACTGTTATTGTCAGTACTGTTAATTAAACAGGAGCACACTACCCAAGATATAAATTAACTCTGCAAATTTTTCTCACCTCCGGATCTCGCTGGACTGTAACGCCTTGTATGACATGTATCTTCTCTGGTATTTCTCCTGATTTGAGTCCCCATTTTATTCTCCCCATTTTATATAAGACTTCTTCATATCACTTCCCCCACTAGTGAGACTTATACAATCGTTTTTTTCTCTAAACAAGGTTTCAGGAAATTCCATGGCAATCTGTCATTACACATCTTTCCATAAGGCAAGCTGTAAATATCATCATTATGCTTCATGTGTCTTACCTACCTTAAAGATCTGCTGTGCTCCCTCTTCCATCCTTGGCCACACTTGATATCTGAACCTCCAGAGTGTGTGAAATTTAAGAATGGCATTCATTCTTTGCACTGTTTCTGGGTGATGAAATTCGGACATCAGCATGTCAGAAACGGCCTCTGGCACTTTCACAGCACACAGCAAGAACATAGCAGCTGCAGGGAGAGAACATCTGATCACCTGTGTTTCTCAATAATGGTGTTTATTTGGCAAAGAAAAACTGCAGGTGTACAAACCCGCACCAAAAGAAACCCAATCTTGGCTGCAGAAATAGGATCGCCACTCTACCAGGCCTAGAGAAAACTGTATTGCTTCATGAAACCAAGCACATGTGATTCTACCTTTTGGAGCCACACGGAATTACATGTGAAGCTTGTAAATTCTTCTGGAAAACCTGCTTTTTAAAATAAAATACACCTTTGATCTTCTCAGCCATAACTTGTTTAAAATAAGAAACATCTCTTGAAGTAAAGGCACTAATTGATTTTGGCTTTCAAAGATTCTACTTCCAAGTGATTTCTGTGCTGATTGATTAATCAAGGCTGATTTAACAGAAGCTCTGGAAGAGGAGACAGTGCCCCAGTAGAAGTCACCTGGCTATTTTCATGGGTAAAACCAGTTCTTAGTTAAGTGGGCTCCATGCAATGATCCCAGTCTTCCTCCATGAGAAAACAGAGCAAGACAAAGGACCGCACAAAACAGCACAATAGTAGCTGAGCTGACCCATAGTTGTTTCAATGGATCATATTTGAATATAAACAGACATTAATTAAAATATAGACTGATGGAGGCCAATCAATGGAGATGGTGTCTGAGGGACACTGCAGGAGACAAAAGCAGAGGGATTTGTGTTGCTATGAGAGTTCAGTGGGTGTTAGAGAATCCATGGCTTTTTTCACCAGTAGCTCACTGCAGAGCACCGCAGACAATTTCTCTAGATTTGGTGGCTGTTCCTCCACAGTAGCAAGAAGACATTTGCCACTGTGTTTTCTTCAATGCTTACTCAGCAGGTGCCAGGGCCCAGAGCTGTGTTCACGGGAGGCAGTGTGTCACACTGCTGGAAAACAAGGCTACTCTCTGACTGCCTGGGCTCCTCACAATCTGTGGGGACCTTGAAGCTTCACCAGCTCAGAGAACTTGCTGCTCTCTAATCTTCTCAAACTATAACAAGTCTTACTAGGACTGATGTAAAAGTGTGAGTTCATGCTGAAGCAATTAAGAACAGAAATAGAGCCTTGGGATAGGTCAGCAGACGGTCCTGGTAGTACATTAACAAGGTGTTCTTTTTATCCAGCTTCTGTGTAGCAACATTAGGGGTTTTCAGGGCTTAACCTCGATGAATGCAATTTATGCTTGGGCTGTATTCACCTGGTACTAAAAAAAACTATTACAGACCCTCAAATGGATTTTAATCCTCCCTTCAGGAAAGGGAGAAGAAGGAAGATGTATTTCAGAGGCGGCTTTGGAGGAGCAGCCAGCTAGCACTCCTCAGGAAGAGCAGCAAAGCTTCGTCCCATTCCCTGTGACCCATGCAAACTTTTTATTAGAATCATAGAATCATTAAGGTTGAAAAGGACCTCTAAGATCATAGAGTTAAAAAAGAATCCAGAATTATTCCCTCAGAAAGGGACTTGAAGGGGGGAAAGGAGTACTGCATCCGGCAGATTATTTCTCTTTATTTTGCTTCTTTCTCTTCCTGTCTACACATTTGACCTGGGAAAGTCAAAGGTTAAAGGCAGAGCACAGAAAAGACCTGTGAGCTGAAGAAGTGGCCTGTGCACTGGTAGAGTAGATGGAAGTGAGAGAAACCTGAAGAACATGAGAAAGAGGGGGGTCAAACAATGGACTTCAGGGCAGAATTCACTGCTAGCTGTGGAAAATAAAGCCTGGTGTTCTGGATGGAAACGTGATGGAAAGGGGAGTGATGTTCAAGGAGCACTTCTTGCATTGTTAACAGCTTTTGATAAAAATGTCTGTAACTTAATCTACAGTGAAAGAACACCTGTCACTGCCCCTATAGTTACGGAAATCTGTGAAAGGAGGAAATCTTTCAGCCATTTCTTTGAATGCTGGGGGAAGAGAAAGGTAGAATTTGAAAGTTGTGGGAGACTGGCTTACAAATAAATTCGATTAATTTACACTTTATTTAAATAAACTGTGTATTGTGTGTGAAGGATGTTCACAGTTTCTAAGGCTGTGGCTCGTGATTTCTGTTCATCTCACATTAGCACACACCGACTAGGAGTGTTTGGACAGGACAGTAAGACTAGAGAGGACCTCCTGAGTCACATAATGTAATCCCTTTCACAAGCTCTTAAACCAAAGGGCTTTTGTTTTCTTTTCTGATGGTTAGAAATCTGTTTTCCACATGAAAGAAGTCATAAAAAGTTATTACTCATCTTCACATTCAAGTCTAACAAATTATTCTTAATAGTTATTAAATAATATTTATTTAAATAATAAATAATGCTTTCTCTTTGTCTGGTGTTCTGTCATTATGGAGTGTAAAGATATCCCCTCTCAGTCTTCATTTGAATCCGTTAAATAAACATCCTTATCATATAGGCTCTTCATTCTTACTGCTGTCCTAATAGCATCTGTTACACATAAATATTTTACTTCAGTGACCAAAACTGTCCATTGAAAGTGCTGTGTTCTAGGTAATTGTACATCATGCTTTACAATAGCATTAATACTTTGAATCACTAATGAAATACCTCTTCTAACACATCCTGACTGTGTTTATTTTTTCACAGCTTATCATTAGGTCAGTTATCTTTTGGCCAAGGGATAAACTCTGAACTTAGATAATTTCCATGAGAGAAGATCCAAGCTCTTAGCAGAAAAATTCTTATTACTACTTGGCAATAAAATAATTTTATATTTTATTGTAATAAATTTCATCCCATGTGCAGAATTTCAAAGTACTACTTTCACAGGTATATTATGTGCTAATCATCTGTCTTAAAGATGCCTCTCAACTATATGTCATCAGTAATCATCTGTACACTTTAAAACCAAGTGGAAATGGAAAATTTAGAGAAGACCATACCATAACAGTACTTAATGAGCAATGCTGCTGTCTCCATGCAGTATGAGAATTTTCCTTTCAGCATAACAGGAGCTATGACAGTATCATTCTCATTCCCTGTCTCAGTTTTGGTATGAGCTCTCAACTAGTACTAACATTTCCATGAGGCAACATACAGAATGCTCTAGTAGACTCTGGACAGACTGAATCATTATGTTTCCTCTGCCTACAAACCAAATTGAACACAAACACTAGTTTTGACGTTCTCCAAACATCCACCACCTCCAGGTCCTTAGAGAGAGTGCCCTCCTGATCCTTCTGACCACCTCTTTTCCACAGAGCACACAACCATACAAAGGTCTATGAACACCAAACAGCCCCCAAGAAACCCTTGGTGGCATTCTGATTCCTCCACTACAAAACTGCAAAGTCCTGTGATCGGCTCTGCGTTGTGCAGCCACAGCAGCCATCCTAAGTGGTTTGGTTCTCTTACCTGCTGCTCCAGCCATGTGCTCATCCACACTGAGCAGGAGCTCCCATGCTGCTGGCTGGATGTCCCCGTACATCTCCTCTGTGAGGATAGGAGCCGCCTTGATTAGCAGTGACAAAGGGGCAGGGGAGAGGCTCATTACCTGCAACAAACCAAGCCATGCCTGAGGGCTGAGCTGTGTAAAACTATCAACAGGGGAGAACACACTCAGTAATTTTACCCTGGTTTTGCTCTGCAAACTACCCACCAATAACCTCTAGGTTCATCCATTTCAGAAAATGCTCCATAGAGGGACGTGGCTGTCAGTCTATACTGAAAAGGCAGTGTTTGCAAGCCAGTTCCTAGAGCCTTTTGCTTGTCCCTCACATCACCAAAACACCAAAAAAGAGGACAGAAGGAAAGCCAAACTCTAACAAAGTGGTGCACAAACAGCGATACACGTCCATGAAAATCTCACTCAGAACAAGCCAATGAAGAGTCTGTTGCTTCTTCAGGAACCCTGAACAAGTAAGAACAAAGAAAACTAATGCTGTAAACTGACAGGCTGCAGTTAAACATATCTGTGTTTTGGGATTTTTTGTATCCCCAGCTTTGGTGTATATGTCACTATGGAAAGCCAGAGATGCAGACTGTGATTTAATGGAGCTAAATGTTTAAAGGATTCTTTGATTATGTTTCCTTAAGAGGTTTAAATTTAGTATTACTCAGATGGGGAAAAGATGTAGGGCTGAACTGATTGATATTCAGAAACAGTCCTTCACATGGGCTTGGGAATCTATATATATTTTCCTTCTTGTTGCAGTTTAACCTGGCACTTAAATATCTGCCTCCCTAACTAGCATATGGCCTAATCAGTACCTGGCTCCTGATGTATTTTAGCATTCCAGAGTCCTTCTTCCCTTCCAAGTTGATATCGATCACTCTCTTCTTAAGAGAAGGAGTTCTCAAGCATGACTTGTCTGAGCACTGGAAGGAAATAAAAAGAAAGTGGAGTTCACATTTATATTTCTCAAAATGTGGAAAAGGAGATTACATACAAAAGGAATTTCCATACACTAGAAACCATCTGGTACCAGAGCTGTAGCACAAAACCTTCTTCTTTGCTGGCAACAGGCCTAGTATCAGTGAGACAACACATCTCATCCAATTTTCTTCTCTTTTTAACAATTCTTTTCTCAATAAAACCTTAAAGCAGAAGCCTGTAAACCAAATGAAGAATGTGAATGTTCTCTGTGTAATCTTCACCAGTGGCACACCCATGTATTTAGTGAAGCAGGTTAGAGGCAAGAAGTCTAACGTTTCCCTCTAAAAAATTACTAAGGGAAGTGTTCAGTGTACAGAATGAGTCTTCTCCCAGAATCATAGGTTCATTGATGTTGGAAAAGACCTCTAAGATCATTGAGTCCAACCAGTAGTCTAATGCTGCCAAGTTCACCACTAAATCATGTCCCCAGGTGCCACATCCTCACATTTTTTAAAAGCCCTCCAGGGATGGTGACTCCACTGCCTCCCTGGGCAGCCGGTGCCTGGGCTGGACAAACCTTTCAGAGAAGTTTTTCCTAATATTCAATCTAAACCTCCCCTGGTGCAACTTGAGGCCATTTCCACTCAATCCTGTCCCTTGTTTCCTGGGAGCAAAGCTCGACATCCACCTGGCTGCACCCTCCTGTCAGAGAGTTGTGGAGACTGAGAAATTCCCTCCCCAGCCTCCTTTTCTCCAGGCTGAGCTCCCCCAACTCCCTCAGCTACTCCTGGTGCTCCAGCCCCTTCCTCATCTCCATTCTCCTCTCTCTTTCTTGGATTATGAAAAACGCAAAGATTGTAAATTGCTCTCTGGAAGTGTGGTCTGTGCAAACACCCTGCATGTGTCTGTAGGAAACCTCACCGCCTCCCAAATTCTTTTTTCCTGCTGTTTCCTAAATGCTTTGATGGTTTGAAGAACATCTCTGTCTTGCGATTCAAAGTTGGAGATGAAACAACACACAGAAATGCACAGTTCTTTTGCTACCTTTCATGAAACATACCAGCTACTCATCTCTTGCCTGCCTTCTGCAGAGGAAATGACTGCCTCTCTTTCTAAATAACTCGTGAGTTTCTGTGCTAGAGGAAATATATGGGGTTTACAGTTTTCAGGAAAGCAGAAACATTAGCCTCTGTTTCACCTGCTCATTGCTTTTTTCCATAAAAATACCCTTCAATTTTCTAAATTGACAAGAAACAAACAATCTCCTGGTTGATGAAGAAATGTCATGAATTTTTCTCCTTCATATGCCACTGCCAGGGATGATAGCCTCTTTACCCAACTGAAACCTTCATTACAGTTTCATGAACACTTTTGTTTTCAATGTTACTGTAAAGTAGTTGAATGGCTCTGCCATTACAAATATTCATGATAACTGTAGTCTGTCTGCTCTGCTGTAACTGTTGACAGGATTCAGTTGGTGCCTGGGTGGGCACTTTGCTGAAAGCAGAAATGTATTTCCATTAAAGTTAAAGGTACACTTTTATATATAAAAAGGCACAAAGTTGTCTAAATATCCTGCAGAAATGGTCATTAAAAGTGCATCACTAAGGAGACAAACATTAAAGACTAATGTATACAGCTCTTGGAGCAGATGAGAGCTCAGACATAAAAGAAAGAAATTACACAAGATTTTACAAGAATTTCAAGAGTGATTCTTACTAACAGATAAGAAAAAACATGAAAAAAGAGAGACAGAATCCACAGGATGGTAAGTAGAGGCCACAAAAGAACACTAAAATTGAAGTCAAGACCTTATCAGCAACTAAGATTCATCCCAATCCATACAAATTACATTCCTTACATAATGCTGAATGACTTAATTGCTGGGGTTTTTTACAGCAAAGCTAAGCTTAGGAAAAGCTGTATACATTTTGTCACAAAAGAATTGTATGAGTACATTATGGAATTTTCGAAGGCAATTATGACTTGTCTGGACGAATCCTAAAACATTCTGCTTTTTCCATGTACTCACTTCCTTTTGTTTTTTGCCTCTTGCCATATTGTTCAATGTGCTGTTTTCTCGCAGGGAGTCCACTGTGTCTCCATACAGCAGTTTGATGGCCCGGACAAGGCGAGCACAGGACCGGCTGTGATGGAGGTAGCAGTGTGGGTGACAGTAGTCAATGTGGGTACAGATGAAACTTTGCTGGTTGCATAATAGGATCATAACCTGGAAATTTAGAAAGGAAATAGTCACCTATAGAAAAAGGAGTTACACAGCCAGTGATTGGGACAGTCAAGCTAACTTTTCCTCAGCCTAGCTAGGGAGGTGTGAAGCTCAACACAGCTTTAAAAAGGTATGTGTGTCTGTGCAGATCTTCATACTTACAAGGGGTTTGCAAACCAGCTGGGCATGGCTAAAGAAATAATAGTGCTAACAAAGCAAAGAAACAGAGCTGCTGTAGATGTGTATATTTGAGTGGTGGCAAGGTTAAGGCTGAGGAAACCAGCATCCTCTCAGTTTGCACAAAAGCTGTTGTATCACCACTCTAAGATGAGAGCTTGGACTGGAAACTGTCAACTAGCCAATTGTCATTAAAGCTGCAAACCCACCATGTTTGGGGGTTAGTTTCCTTCAAGGGGTGCAAAGGGAAATATCTCAGTATGCTCTCAAATAGAAATAAGCTATGTCAGTTGCTCTGCATATGCTTCCTTCACTGTCACTGGGTAGAGCCATCCAGCCCAGCTCTATGGTAGCTGGCTCAGTTGCTATTTCTACTAGTGATGCCATATGGCAGAAAGGAGTACTAAAACTCATCTAAAAATCAGGTAAATATTTTGGAATTTAGATATTCTGAGCTGTGCTTTGCTGCAGAAACACTGGTATTAGTCCCTAAACTATTTAATTAAAGATAGCCTTGGCAAGTCTCCACTTGAGTGACCGCTCTCTGGTGTAACTCAGACTGTTTCTTGCCAGAGGAGCACGGCTCGGCCCAGCAGCTCTTTGTACATTGCTCTTCATGTTACACACAAACCCAGCCCCTTATTAGCACTCTGACGAAAACACACAGGCATCTCCAAGCCATTCACGCTGTAGGTCTTAAGAGGCCTTTATGAATCTATCTCTTCACCCCACAACCCAGTGCAGAAGCACCCAGAACTACCAGAAAGAAGCTGTCCCCATTTTCCATCCACTGTGTCTATGTCTGGGCAGCTGCAGTCCTCTGGCACTCCCTGGGCTACCACATAATTCTCAACCTTAAAATATTTAAGCTTCTAAAAATGTCAGAAGCTTAATCTAAAACAAATCTGTGAAATGTCTGTGGGATTCCTGCATTTGTCTCCTTGTTCTGGCCTCCTATCATTTTGGGGTCAATAAAGTTTAACTCAATATTTGTATCAATATGCAAATTGTATAGCAGCACTGTCAAGCTTCTACCAGCCTCTGGTCCACTCTTATAAATTGCTGTAATGGTACACTGACACAGAGTGAGGACATCAAGCTCCAGGCTGCCTAAAGGACAGGTAAAGGAAATGTTGGTGCCTTCACAGCAGCAACTGGAACCAGTGATCCTTTTCAGTTGTTTGCTTGTGACAAATAAGTAAAGCAGGCTTTTGTTTTGCCTGTAGTTTTAGTGACCATCTACCCACACCTTCTTTCTAACAAATGAAAAAAATAACATTGTCATCTAATATTGGTACTTGTGTGTCATTAACCGGACCAGGTGATTTTTCAAATTTTCCTTTCTCCTATGCAAGCTAATCACATGTAAAGTGAGACAAACATCTCAAGTTTCCTTCAGAATTTGTGAGTTCATGCATCTTCCCACACTGAGCAAGGGCACCATGACTTATCCTAAGCTGCTAACTAGGGAAATTTCCTTATCCTCTAGTGATGCAGCAACTAATGCAGTCCTTGGACACCAGTGGATTGAGCAGTGTAAACTTAACCAACTGAATTCTGGCAAGTCTAAATCACAGGTACAGAGATTGCCCAAAGGGATGCCTTAGACCCTGCATAACCCCATCTGCACCGTTGTACTCCCTGTCTGTTGGACAGAGTCAAAACTATACAAGGCTCTGTTGGCCTACACGAGTAGCTTCTAAAATGCCACCTCCCAGAAGCTGGGGGCCCAGCTCACACTGTAGCCCGTTCTGTTGCTCTCCCTGAAATACACACTACTGGGCATGCTGGAGATAAGGTACTGAGCTAATATATTTTTCAGCTGAGGTTGTAGGGCTGTCCCTGCACACCTAGGGAGAAAAAAAATTAAATATATGAACTAGAGAGAAGGAGATTTAAGTCCATTTTAGAAATGGCAAACACACAGTTTCCAAAGGTCGCAGCTTACTTACGCTTGAGATCCTCGATGCTGTATGGAAAAAGCACAAACTATGACCTGGTTATTGCAAGACAAAGGTTTTTCTATTGCAAATGCCATCCTTGAGAGCACTGCTGGCAACTTGTACTTACGTGGAGCCATGACATGTTCCGATGATAGTTCTCCTCCACGCCTGTGTTGCTGAGTACCTCGGGTTCAATGCTGGGTTCGCTTGCACTCCAAGGGCTCCCTTCTTCAAAAGAAAAATACCCAAAAGGTTGTTGTTTTTATTGCTCCCTAAGTGCTTTAAGACTAGGGACAGCACTTGTAAGCCAGGCCAGCCTTGTGGGAACAGATGAGAGTACACAGAATATGTCACACTGGAAAGACTGCATTTGGACATCCCTCCCCAGTCCTGTGCTGGCTTGACACTTAAAAGAACTATTTGGACTTGGCCCACAGGCCATCTTGTCAGTAGAAAACATTTCTCCCTCCTTGTTTTTTTTCTTTAGTGGAACGGAAATGGATAATCCAAAACCATCATAAACAAATTCTTTACACCATTCAGATGCTGCAAATGGTTGGTTTAGTGATCTGCATTGACTGGGCTCTGTGGTTAAAAACGTCAACAAAAATCCAACCAGAAGTGGCATAGAAACTGCTAATGTCATGGGGATGAAAGGGGAAAAAAATCCTGATTCTAGAACACTAGAATGCTTTAGAACTCAGTCAAGGGAGAGATTTCCCTGAGAATTTCACTGATGCCTGTGCTTCCCCTAGCCACTTCATACCCTATGGGTCTCCTATAAAACTAATATTAATGATATTAAAAGTTGGCCTGAGATGACTTTTGTTTTACCCTTTTTCTCTTCTTTAAGTGAACTGTGACTTGTCAAAATTTACAGAATTGGCAATCCTACTCTCCATGTTCACCTGCTGAAGCATCTTTTGGGCAACATAAAAATGACCGTTAAACTTGGGTGGTTATTTCAGCTCCAAATATATCCATAGTTTTTGGTTAACTCTGATAGCAAAGGGAAGCCCTTAAGTTCAACTGTGATGGAGATTTCAGAGAGTAGGATGCACATCTTATTTCCATAAGATAAATGTATGGACATCTGTCATTTAAAGACTGAGGAAAGCAGCTGTAAACAACAAAAATAGATGTATATGCCAGTATGTAGAAATATAGTATGCAGCATGTGAACATTATGTTCTGCATATAGGAATATATATTTTAGATGTCACCCGACATGCTTATGACATCATATCCAACATAGAATATGAAGTACATGCCTAAATATATATGTGTTTTTATATATATATATATATACACATACACACACATATAGCAAATCTGTTGCTATGGACAATAAAATATCGTGTATACATATGACCTCATGTATTCATTCTATCCTATGATTTAGGGGTGTGTGTATGTGCACATACACAGGTATATGTGCTATATACATGTGCCACCCTAGAGACAGCAAGCGTTTAGCTGGCAGGACAGCATTCTAAGAGCTCATGCTCTAACACGGTGGTGAATTGCACCATCTGTGCATGGAGCCTACACTGCATCCAGGATTTGTACTGTGCTCCTCACAGGCCCTAGTCCAGCCAGTCCCTGAAGAGAGCTCTAGATTTTTCCTACCCTGCAGAGGTGGGGATCTCCAATCACTTCTAGCTCAGCTGCAATCACATCAAGAGTTTAGGTCCTTCCTATTGTCCCCTCCCTTTCCACCCTCTCATCTAAGTTACCTATATCAGTGACAGTGTCCCTGCTGTGGGACAGCTGCAGCTCCTCATTCTCAGACTCTGAGTCCTGCCGTGATAACTTGGTGCTCTTTAGGCTGCCGGCCCGGCGAATGCTGGAAAGGGAACCCCCCTTCTTCACCCGGAAACTGCGAGTTCCTTTAATCTGGAGCAAGCGTGAGCCTCCTATCCTGATCTTCCTGCTGGGAACTGTATTAAAAGAATAAAAGAGGACTTTTTTCCCCTTAATTTTTCCCCATTTAAAAAAGAAAGCGATCCTGGCCCTCCCCACCCTCCCAACCCTTTGCTGCCAGCCTGTATTGCAGCGTCTTTTCTTCTGCCAAGGAATGTGGGATCAGAGGCTTCCTCCAAAGCCACCGCCAATGCAGCTCGATCAATCAGGCAGTAAAGATGCTTCACAAAAATGTGTTCAACACCTCATATCCTGGAGATCTGGTACATCACCTCAGGCCTTGTCTGTATTTGGAATTAGCCCTTGTTCAACCACCAGCAACTAGAGTGATCTGCGCTAACAGAACCCCAAAACATGGACAAGAAAATCCAACAGCTCACACCAATTTGAATCAATTCCTGCCAGGAAGCAGGATCTGACCAATGGATGTAAATTTGCAGTTTTCTTTGCCAGTCCTTCTGACATTAGTGCAGAATCACCTCTTGCTAGGGACAGCTGGCTGAATCCCACGCATGAACAAGGCACCTTGGACAAACCTATTTTCCTGTGGGCCTGGGTCCTGTAAACCTCACTGAGCTCTGCAGTGGATCAATTATTAATTCATACAGCATGTGTGACTGCAAGAGGGTAGTCTGCTTCATGAGGCTAGCACACAAGGCTTCTTTGAAGTAAGATTTGCATAAATCCGTGTCTCTGCATGTTACTCTTCACCATTAGAATGCTTTAGAGGAAATGGGAGCACGTAGATCCTCTCCTTCAGACAAATCAGCAGCTTTCAGGCATTAACAACATCCATTGACACTCTGCATTTTTGATGAGCACAGACATGAAATGGTTCAATGTTCAAAGCACCAACGGTTTGCACTTTCATTCTCCTCTTAGTTCAAAGGCAGTACACGGCAGTATGTCAGTCCAAATGTTGCAACACTAAGTCATTTTACTGCAGATCTAGTCAGGCAAGGCTACGTCTGATCAATTACCTTTTGGTGTGTGGTTGGGAATGAACAGAACAGAGTCTTTTGGATACCATGGGCAGGCAAAATATTCAAATAGAATTGTATTTTGGCTTCAGGTTAAAACAAACACATCTTTACTCTTGAGATTGCCCCCAATTCCTCCAGAACAGAATTCCCACTCCCATTTCCAGTGGCTAGCATCCTGGTCAAAGACAGCTGGATAAGTTTTGAGAGCTACTCCTCAGTCCTCACAAATCAGTTGGCAAACCACTGTTGAGTGACTAAAGAATCTCCCTCCAAGTGACCATGCTGAGTTCCTTAGCAATTGCTACTGCTTGAATAATGTTCAGATCAGCCCCACAAATGCGAAGCTGCTGAAGCACTTGTAACTGCATTTCATGAAGTCTGCAGAATACCATTTTGGCACCCAAGGAGTGCATATGATCAGTACCTATGATCATCTGCATCTACCTAGCTGTAGTGTCTGTATTGCAGACCTACCTGGAGCAGATTCTATACAGTAAACCCGTGGCTTTTGGATAGCTGCTAAGCCATGCCTGGGGGGAGCAATGAGAGCACAGTTTTTAACAGTCCAGAAAAATGAAGGGAAACAGATTAGTACTCATCAAAGAGTTTGAGATAAAGAAACCTCTCACTGCTGGCAAACAAAATTTAGTTACACTCACACAACAATGTTTTCTTCTCTAGAAAAGTGTAGATTATGAAAGATGCCTCTGCATCTGTAGTATTTGGCCCAGGTGGATTCCCAGAAGAATATGCTGTGGCCAGAGAAAAGAACCTAATTATTGTATTTTAAAATACAACATTAGTTTGCATTTATTTAGCTTCTAAAATACGGGAATTACATTTTTGCTAAGGTATATTAGGATTCAACCTTCCTACCACAGTCACTTTTCCCACGTCTAAAATGCAGTAAAGATGCAGCTTTAGTAAAGGAAAACTACATGACAGCTTAGGGAAAAGGGATAATGGAAAGAAAACCCAAATAAAACTGCAGAAAAATGTAGTTTAACCAAGACAAGAATGCGGAAAGTTAATACTATCTTTGCAAAAATACATTACACCTGTAGCATAGTAACATGCAAAGGAAAAGCTAAGTCAGCATTGTCTCTAAGAAAAACAGGATAGTTAGAGACTTTCCACCAGCAGTTTGAAGCAGGACTGCATGCTTGAAGGTATTTTCCCACTCAGGTAGCAGCCCAGTGAGCAGGACTGTTCCCTGAAAAGCTTAAAAATGTTTCAAGCAATTGTTGTAACCATCCTCTAAACAAGCCCAACACCACACCCAAACTTTTCCTCATATAAATAGGTAGAGACATCTTATTCCACAAATCTTAGACTATCAGACAGACCATAAGGCTGTGTGTTTTTCTGGGCTGCCAATACACCAAGAGTAGACAAAATGAGGTTGAGCATCAATTTATCCAGCTCACCTTTCTTAGGTGGGTACCCATCTGTCTGCACAGAAGTAATGGGCCCACCAGACACACAATTCTGGAGAAAGTTTTATACCACACAAGTCTTGGAATAATTTTTAATATTTTCTGCAGTAACTGTGGCAAAGTCACAGCTGAAGACAACATAAACTTTATCCAAAGCCCCTAGAAGTCAGTAAAAGCTCCTCCAAATCATTAATAGACATTACACTTCCTAGAGGAAAACCAGACACAGACCCCACTGATGTGAAACAATCATTAAACATTTATCCTTTTCAAGCGACCATCAAAATTATCATTCAAACGCCTGCATCTGTAAATTACTACTATGAGACAGAATGTAAATATTTCTAGGAAACTTGTTAGGGGGTCATCTAGAGGTAAGTATCTGGAAGTTTAGTCTCTAATTGCAAATACACACAATGACTATATTGTATTGCAACACTTGTACCATCAGATAGAATGTGAGTCTTGCATGAGATGGCTCAAAAATGGAAACGATCTGCTATTCTCAGCAAACACAGTGAGCTTGGAGTTTGCTTGTACAGTATACAGTATGTTGGTAACATCAATCTGCTAGCCATCAAAAGCCACACAGTGTATTTTTCATGTGGTAGCAAAGAATTCAAGAGACCAATTACACTAATTTTTTGTGATGCCATGACTTCCAAACCGGTACAGATTTTCCACAGAAAAATACCAGTCTTCCCTTCTGTCTGTGATTTCCTCTAAATGAAAAGCTGTGACCAGAAAAAAACCAACTAACACCACTTTTGATCTTTATTTTTACAGTGAATCAAATAGTGATGCTTCTCTCAGCATCCCACAAAGAGAGAGTTTCAAACAAGGATTGCTCCTTTTTAGCAAGAGTGCAAAGCTTTCAATCGATTTCAGTCATAGCACTGTTTTATAAAATTTAACATCTTTGCTTCTCACATTTATTATATGTAACCCTGAAGGCCAGAAGTATCTCAGAAATGATTTAAAGCCACGTGACTCCATGGCTGCCTGCTTTTTAACACAGTCTATGCAAATGAAAACACAAAATCAAGCACCACTTCACAAGCCCTGAGAACACAAAGCCTTATTGTGCTGACAAACCTTTTTTCTCCTCGAAGCCAGCCTCAGATTTGAGGGTGTGGCTGCTGCTGTGTAGGGAATCCTTTGAATCTTCATTTTCATCCAGAACCCCAGCAAAGCTGATCTTTCTCTCATACCTGTTTCGGTCCATCTCAGGGTCCAGACGCAGCCTGCAGCTCTCCAGATCCTGTAGACCACACAGACGTGCCAGCAGTATGAGCTCCCTCTGCAACTAGAGAAGCTTCAGGAAGAGCTGCTTCAGATGGTGTTTATTTTAATCACACATAAGCCAACTGCTCTTTGGCCTTGCAGCAGGCTGAGCCACCTGCCAGGATGGAAGAGTTACCAGGTGCTAACACACATTGCTGGTTAACATTCCCCAGTGCATTAACACTCTGGCTGCAGGCTCAGGAGGGAAAACATAAATCACAGAATCACAGAATTATTAGGATTGGAAGGGGCCTCTGGTGATCATCTAGTCCAACCACCCTGCCAAGTAAGGGTCACTCAGTGGGTGACACAAGAATACATCCAGGTGGGTTTGGACTGTCTCCAGCCATGAGGAAAATGAACTTATACCTGTTCCATCATCAGTAAAAGGCTCTGGGTGGAACTTAAGTCAGGACTGTCTACCTCATTCAGCCCACAGCCTTGGCAAGTCTGCATGCTCTCCTGGTAGTTAAACTAGTTCACCAAAACTATTTCAGGCGAATGTTTCAGTTCTTCAAGGCTTCCAAGGCTGTGCTCCTATCTATTGAAGAGGTATGCCTACAAACACCGATGGAATTGAGATTTGCTCTACTGAAATTCCAGCTATATGGATCTTAACATTATGTACCCAATTTTCTTGGAAAGGAAGCATCACTCCAAAAATACAGACTTAATATTTTAATCTGGATTATCTTTTTTTCTCCTGTACAAAATTAGAAGCAGCACTCTAGGGTCATTTTAACTTACAGACTCTTGCATGTGACCTTACTGTTTCTTTCACCCATAGATCACAGAATAATTCCTCCTCCTTGTCTCCCATATACAAGTCTGGAAAGTGATTAAGCAGTTACACTTCTATCTCACACAAAAGTACTAATTTCTGTTGACCTTCATTATCAAACATACTCTTAGTTCCAAGCCTAACTACTTAATGACATGAATTCTAAACCATGGTATTATCCTGCTTTTGGATGCAGTCATTTATTATGTTGTAAGAATATCAACAATTTCTTTTAATTTTTTTAAGGAGGATTTTGCTGAATTTATTGCTTTTTAAAATTGTCCTTCTTTCATACCTTGGGGCTGAGCCACTTCATCACAGGTCTAAAGTCTTTGGAATCATTTTCAGAAGCAAATTACAATAATCAGCCTTTCAAGCATAATTGCCATCACGAAAATTTGATCTGCCATTAACAAAAATCTGGATAGTAGGGCTAAATCCTTCATGGAAATGTAACTTCTCATTTTTTCTTTATAATTTTTATCCTGATTTCTTAAAGAAATTTAGCTTAAAAGCTGAAACCATGTTAGCCATTCAAGTCTCATCTCATTCCATGTTAGCCACTCCTGAAGCTGATGGTCACCTTCAATTCCATTTGGCAAAAGATGACTGTGTGCAGGTGTATTTTTCGAAACAACAGGCTAAAGGTAATGTTAAACCACAGTATTAGACATAAGAAAATCCACAGAAGAATGAATCACTGTAAATCAGTTTTCATGGGTTCTGCTATTCACAGCATTAGTTGTCACCTAATCAGTTGTTTAGCTTACTGCTTATGCCAGCATTTGCCTGTGCCTCTCTGAATTTCATGGAGATTTTTTTTCTTTCTTTGCCTCTTGGCCCCCATCTCTTTCCTTCCTTCCTTCCCATTCTCCCTGCAATTCTCTTGGTCGAACCCAAACCAAAACTGCAGCCTTAAAGCGCTGGGAAATTCTCTGTAAATCATTCTGTTCCCTTCCCCTAACTGCCTTGTTCTGATCCCTGACCACTGGCCCTGCTAATCAGCTAGTGAGCATGTGAGCTTGTCACTTACCATCGTCTACTTCCCACACTTCCCAGGTCCCCCACCCTTGGTTTCTCAATCCCTCTTCTCTGGAAGCTTTCTTGAACTTCCAGCAGCACATGTTCTGCTTCCATGGTCTTACCTTCTTAACCCATTTCATGTACCCTGACCATCTTCTATTCACCACACAATGGCTCCTTTCTCCCTGAAGAGATCCACTGAAGGTTTTATTCCACTCTGCCTCTTGTCAGAATCTGGAATCCAGTGATTCTGTGGGCAAAGCCCTCTCCAATGTGTGTAGTCCACTTACCACAATAGGCTCGGTCCGTGGTCTGGGCATGTAGGGAAAGGTCTCTCGAAGGAATGTGGTTATCTCCAGGAGAAGCTGACAGGCTGCCATTTTTAGGGCAAAAGGACAACAACATTTGGTAGGATTCACAGTGCCTAGGAGAGAATATTTCTATCATGAACAAGGAGTTAATACAAGATCTGGAATCAAGAGGTGATGGACATTTTCACATATGGTGCACGATGCAAGCTGCACTGAAAAAAGGAAACCACACACTTCTGTGCTACTTTTCCCACACTAAAAGAAACAGAATCAATTAAATACCAAACTGTGTATTTACCAGCACATGCAATAATACTAACATTTCTATTATATCATATTATATCATATTATATCGTATTATATAATATTATATCGAAGTACCTACTAAACTAACAACAAGCTTATGACATTTTGTATACACCACATTTAAGGCTAATACAGGTTAAGAAGTAGATACCCTTCTTCCCCTGTTCAGTTTTGCATTCAGTCAAATCTTTTGCAGTTGTGGAAAAGAGCCACTTTCAAATATAGAAAATAATCTCAAAATACATGGAGTTATGACTAGCTGTTAATACTTTTCCTACTATTATTAATTAGTACCCTGATATCTGGAAAATATAGCTTCCTTTGAAGTCAGGCTTCTATAATTGTGCAAGGAATCCATGTGCTATATAATCAAGGGGAAAAATCAAACCACTTAATCAAATTTTACATTCAAATGCTTAACCTAAAACTAAGAGGTAAGAGGGAGAGGGATTATCAAAATACTTGAAGTTTTGTATCAGCTGAGTGTAAATAATCAGACTTAAAACCATACCCTTTTTAACTCATCTGATACAATCCAAAGCTTAAAAGTATGAAGGATTTCTTCAGTGCTCGATCAATTTGAAAAGTAGTTTTGAGGATAATGAACAGCGAAAAAAGTAAATTAAAAAGTTAATTGTGGCAACAACTAACCACACCCATTTTTTTAGTTATTCCTTATATTAGGATTTACATAAACTTCAGAGAGATTAGTGTTTTTACTTGCTTTTCTTGTGTATGAACTAATTGCTTTTGCAAAGAAAAAGACTGAACCAAACAAGTGAGAAGACACTGCAGGGATCGGATAAAACCAGATTAATTCTGTGATGCTTTCCAGATCCCCTGTACACACTGCCAGTAATGAATTGTGGACTTTGTAAAGATTAAAATAATCTGAAATATCAAATGCAAATGAGACATAGAGTGTAATGGAATATCAAACTGCATATTTAATGCTCCACAATCTACTTCTTACAGAATACAAGGCAGCTTTTGAAAACTCCCTGCCCACAGCAAGGATGCTAGTCAGCTATTTTCAGACACCGGTTTTCAGGAGAGCACTTGAGCTTTTAGATGGCTTTCTAGACCAGAACCTGATCTTTGTTTTCTTGTCTCAGGGCACCCTTTTAAAGCAGCTCCACATCCCCTCGAGTGCCTGGTATGAGTGGCTGAAAAGGGAAAAGAAAGCCTATTGTTCATTTGTGGTGCAGGAGAAGGAATCTTTGGTATGCAACCTCCTCCTGCTTTGGCTATATCCGCTAAAGGGATGATCAAATATCCGGAACAGCCACCCATGCTCCTACAGCTGCCAGCACTGGCACACCACACAGTGGCACATGGGAAGGTCTAGCTTAGGGCCAAGACCTTCTCTTGAGTTCATTTCTTATAAATGCCATGTCACTCTTCCCGCCACCTTCTCTCTACTCCAAAGTTGGCCTTTATGCAGTTATAAGAACAAATCCAGAACCATGGGAAAAGAAAGCAGAAGATAAACAGTGCCGGCGCACTACATCCAATGGGAAACAACAGTACACATAGACAAGCACCAGTAAATTACAGCACACACGTATACACAAATGGTGTCTAAAGAGCACATAATGTTTGTTACCACCTTCACCTACACCTACAACAGGAAGTGTTTTGACAATTTATTTTGGTTCACAGGGTTTGCTATAAGCTGCATGCCTATACAGACTTTTAGACTCAGTGATCTGTCACAGCTCTTCCACCCTTATGTACACACAGGCACAAATGTATGTGGTTTCATCATCTTGTTGTTATAGAGATTTTTAATGATGCTTTTTTTTTTTATTTCTGCCTGACAATCAGGCACTATGCTGAAGTCAAGATTTAAAAGCCTTTAGCAGAGCTGTGCCAATTCACGTCAGATGAGTACTGTTCAATGTTCAGAAATGGAAAAGTGGCTGATATTACACAAATATTTTGGCAGAAGTAACTGTGAGGAATGGAGCCTGAACCACTTTTGACACTCAGGTGATAGCAAGGCTCAAGAAATAAATTATTACTCTGCTTACAACTGCAGTTTCTGTGTACGGGAATTGCAGCTCATTGCCTGGTTTCCCCTTCCCTTTTCCATCCAAGTCTTTCAGTACTGCTACACATCTGTCATGTTTTACATCCAGGCACAAAAAGAACAGGGAAGGAAGCTGGGGTGAAAGTGAGGGACTGGGAAATAAAGCTGAGTGGCAAGAAAATGAAAAGAGAATAAATATTAAGTGCTCCTAAAGCAGAGGTTCTTACAAGCGGGGGTTCTTGTAGTAAAGGGAGTCTCCTTACTGTCATCTAAAAAGTCTTCTTCCTCATCCTCCTTTCTCAGGCGCCTTTTGGTCTCCTCATCATAAATGAGGCCAAGCAAGTTGGCAGGGCTCTCGCTCTCAGCGTGGCACAGCTCATTGAGGCGGACACCAATTGCCTGCAGATGGAGAAAGAGAAGCACAAGGAGGTGAGAATTTCAGCCTAAACAGAATGTCCTGGCTTTATTTTTATTGTCTAAAGAGGAGAGAGGGATGACAGAGTAATTGCTATCAACACCATAATTTATTTCCCCCTTTTTTTCAACAAAAATTTGCAAACAGTGTCAAATTTCATGATGAAAAATTTTAGTAGATTTAGTTAAACAATAAACCCCCCAAACTGGCACCTGACAGGCAGAAAGAGATTAGGTCATTATTTAGTATTAATTTCTTCCACTTTTCTTTGTTCCTTTGATTTATTCCAGATTTTTGCTAAGTCTTTCCACTGAGAATGCAGGTCTTCTGCTTAAGAAACTATGCTGTCATTTAGGAACCCAGTGACAGTCTTTGTTTTCTCCATAAAACTGTTAAATGCCCATGGGAAAGCCTGTTTCCATCTTTAAAGGAAAACCACCCTAGTGCACTTTCCAAAAATAAGCTGAGAGTATGCTTATAGAAGCTGGGAAGGTGCATGGGTAATGGTGTACACAGGCTCTGTGGAAAGAGCACAGTCAGTCAGATTTCCATCTTACATTCTCCATAAAGGCACTGATTGTTTATTGTGGCTGTTTGCCAGCATCGCTATCAGCATGTAAACAGCCCTCATGCTGTTGTCAGCAAACTACAGGTAAGGGTGTGTTAGCAAGGAGATTGCTCAAGACACTTGAGAGCTCTTAAGAGTTTTCTTGATTTTCTTTGCTGCACATACATGAGTAGAACACAGATAAGTATGTAAAATTTTATCATCACTTTGTGAGGGAAAAGATGTTTTAAATTACAGAATTTTCATCAGCACTGGCCATTTGGCCTTTTTGGGTATGGGATAGTTTTAGACAAAGATATGAAGGATTTTTTCTGAATATTTTACAAGTCAGAACTGATGGTCATGCCAGCACTACATCATTTTCCTGCTGTGGCTGATGTGACACAGAAATATATAAAAGGACACTTAGTATAACTGTTCTTCTTTTTAAACACTTCCTCTGAAATCCAGCAACAGGGGAAAGGGAGACTCTGCTACATAAAGAGAATAAGGTGATACTGTTGTGGTTTGCATGCCAATACAAATATTTGTCAATTTCAGCTATCTCTGAGCCTGTACATTGCCAAAGGAACTGCACACATCTCACAATTTTTCGCCATTCATATTCCAGGCATTTAAAGAAAGAAATGTTCTGTATGCCTGTCCATAAAACAGTAGTTTATCACGTACTTTTCATGCTGTGTAGTCAATGTTAAAGCAGTAAAACATAACCCCACAGCTTCCCATCTAATGAACATTGAATTCCTGACATGTATTTTCTGTATTTTTGGTTTTCTAGCAAACAGAGGAGCAAAACCAAAAGTCCTCTTAACAGAAGCAGTCAAAGGAAGTGATAGACTAACCTGATCAGAATAGATTTAACATTTCATTATTTCAAAAGAAAGCAGAACAAGTCAGGTCTTTTGATTTAAAAGGTTAATCACTGCTATGGGCAGTCCAAGTCTCACCTCCTGTGGAAAGGGCTTACCACTGTGATTCTCTCATGGCTATTAGGGAGGCTGAATTAAAGGAGCTGGCGCAGAAAAAAAGATTTACCTTCCTTCTTCGTCTGACTAAACTTTGACAATAGCACTGTGTACCACAGTTAGTGAGCAATGAATCCATAAGCAAGAATCCACAAGCAAGAATCCATAATTAGTAAAAATTTCCAGCCTTATTTACTGGAAGAAACAAACAGAAAAAGACCTCAGTGCATTCAGAGTCTTTTCTGAATATTCTTTACTCTTTGTTCAAGAGATTATTTTCTTTTCTCATTGTCCAAGATTTAACAGAGAAACAGCAGTGTCTTCTACAGCAGGTGCCCCTACTTCAGCCACAGGATGGCAGTTCTCCTTATAATTCACACTGTCTGGTTGGAATCTGCTCAGAGCGAAAAAAGGAACTGCCTGAGGAGCTTTCAGACGCCCAGCCTTCCAGGCTTGACTGGTGGTTGCTGCTCATCCTCGCAGCCAGTTTCATCTGAAAGAGCTTTTGGGAGGAAAAGCAGTGCTAGAGGACCAGCTTTGCTCTGCATTCCATATAAAGGAGTAGTGCTAGGTGCAGGCCAGTCTCAAAGCTTGAGTCTTTTGAGGGGCCAGTAATCCTGTGGGTAGATAAATTCTTCTGGCCTTCAGTGAAAAGAATCAGAAATATGAATGAGCAGCAAGACACCTTGCAGGAAAAGGAAAAAATTCACACTCTAAAACTACCCTCCAAATCTTATCCTGCCTCACAGTTATGTAAAAGTAAGGTTTTTCCCTTCTGAAATGTTCCTAAGCAGCAGCAAACACACTCTAGTCTTAGAATGAAGAATGCATCCAGATAAGTCTTATGATGCTATTAGAGTTAAGGGGAAGGCAATTATGCTAAGTTGCCTTTGATCAGATTTCCCTGGCTCCTTTCTTATGACCTCGAATCACACAGTAGTACTTTTGACATTATGAAAAGAAAACCTCCCTGGACTTTTTCTAGGTCAAGTATATCAGTTACTAAAAATGATAGCTGAGGGGGAATATAACTGGCTTCTAACAGTTACTGTCTTGCTTGTTTTCATTTTTTAGAATCTGAGAAAAAGGAATGTCTACAAGCATAGCATCTACCAATAGAGGTGGAATAGTCCTGGCTGTCTGAAAGCATGCAAAAATTCAATGACTATGTAATCCTATGCTCTCCACTTAAGAGAAGTTCTCAAAGGAGTCAGGCTAAGGCAGTGACTTCATGCACTATAGAAGCAAATACCTTCACCCTATTTACTTTTTCAGGGAACTTTGGTATTCGTGCTGTTATTAAGATAATCTCCTGTGTTTGAGACCTTACCAGAGAGTAGGATGACCGGGCAGCATTTTCTGAGTTAGCTTTAGAAATGGAAGGAGGAGATCCATAAAGATACCAAGCTTGGGTACCCAAGTTGGATTCTCCCCCAGGCTGTTCTGTGGTGGGAATATATTGATATGGTCAGCTTTATTTTGAGGTTCCCTACAATGTGCTCCATTGAGAAGCATGTGTTCGTTTAATCTACAAGAATACAGGTCAGCAATGCAGAACACATGATTTTTAAATTCCCATAAGTGTTGGATTTTATGTCTTCTTTTTTTCAGGGAGGAAGGGTGGGGAGGACAGAAATCATGATGCTCACTGTAAAAATCACTGTTTTTTAGAAGAGGTGAGAAGCACAAAGCTCATTTCCAGAAAGATATCTGTAACCAGTCAAAGGAACTTCTCCCACTATTTTGAGTTGTGAGAAATGACCTGTATATGTGTCAGACATACAGCAATTACATGCTGGGGGGTTTACAAGGAAATTGCAAGTGGCATTGACAGGGCCAGATAAGGCAATTGCCTTGTTCCTGTATGGTAAGAGATCACAATCAAATAAAACTTGAAGTATTCAAGCTCCAAACAAAAATAGACAATTCTTTGCATAACTCATAGCAGCTCTGTAGAATTCCTTGCCAAAGAATGATAAGCGCTGACAGTCTGTAAGGATGCAAAGAAAAATTGAATAAGTACACAAAGGAGAAACCCATTACTAAATGTACAGCACCACACCTAGTTCAAAGAGCCCTAAGCTAAGTATGTTTGGAAGCAAGAAAAACAGAAAGTAGTATCACACATTGCATTTTCATGCTTCCTTAGCCATTCACATATGACAAGTGCTGGAAAAAGGAGAATGTACTAAACAAATCCTGGGAGAGAACATGTCCTGACAAAGTGTGTTGGTTTAACACAGCCTAGTTTTTGGTGGGAGTGGGAGAAAAGCTGCTCAAAACTTCTGTGTCTGGCACAGAGCCAATCACTGAAGGCTCGGACGATGGGCAGGTTATTAGCCCAATCAGACAAGTTGGTAATGCCTCTGTGATGACATATTTAAGAAAGGAAAAACCGCAGGAAGTTCTCTTTCTTCTCCCAAGGGGTGGTGAGGAGGCTGCCGGGGCCCATCCCAGCAGGGGCCGCCGGGGCTCGTGCGGCCAGGGCCGTCCTGAGGCCAGGACTGTGCGGCCAGAGCTCTCCTGAGGCCGGAGCCAACCGTGTGGTGCCAGCGAGGACCACGCGGCCGGGGCCGGCAGGGACCATGTGGCCAGCAGCAAGGGACATGGCGAGCAATTCCCCGATGTGGAGCCCGGACGAGATCAACCTCTCAGCTGCAACTTACAGACACCAACTTTCTTCCAAGTCAGAGAAAAAGGAAAAGTGAGAACACGTGAGGAAAACCAACATGGTGGCACCAAGGTCTGAAAAAAAAGGAGAGAGAGGAGGTGTTCCAAGCGCTGGAGCCGAGATTCTCCTGCAAGCTGTGGTGAGGACTACAGTACAACAAACTGTTCCCCTGTAATTCATTAGGTGCAGAGATCCACGCGCAGCCTGTGAAAAAGAGCACGCTGGAGCATATGGATACTGAAAAGCTGTAATCTAGTGAGGAACTCAAATAGAGAGAGATGACCCTTGCTTTGAGAGATTNGAAAGAGGGAGGGACTGGGAAAAAAAGGTGTTCTGAAGTTTTGCTTTAGTTCTCATTACCCTTTTTACTTTTAATTCTGTTAATAATAAATCTTCTTTACACTGTTTTAAGTTTTGAACCTGTTTTGACATAAAGTGGTTTTTTTTTCAATAATCCTTATCTCAACTCATGAAAAATGAAGTTTTCAATTCTCCCTCCTCTGCTGAGCTATAGCAGAAGAAAATAAGTAGATGTTTTTTCGTGGGTGCCTGGTGCTTAGCCAGCTTCAAACCGCAACACAAAGTCACTTCCCTTAGAAGAAGAGGTGATCTTGGGAGGCTGTGAAGTGCAAGTTGGAAGGGAGGCTTCTGAGTCCCCATCTTACAAGAACTGAAATTCTGCATAGGACCCAATTACCAATTACCTTTACATTTTGCCATATTTTTTAATGTAAGTAGAATAGAAACAAACGCTTACATCTCCCCACTGGTAGAAGAGCTTAGCTGCATTCCACTGCAGCTTCTGGTTCCTTTTGTTGCCCACAATAGGAGAACGACCACGGGACAGGCCTTTCTTGGTAATGTTCACATGGTGGCCCTTCATCCACTCAGGCCAGTTGCCACGATTACAGCGGTGAACGAAGCGTGCGCACTCAAGGAACAGGGCTGCTCGTGCCACTACAGGAGCTTCCTGAAATGTTTGCAAAAAATCACCTTAAAAGCAAAAATGCTTTGGAAAAACTCCCTGAACATTACAGTATTCTGCGCTTTAAAAAAGTGCTTTACAAGCTTGCCAAGAAGTCACACAGTATGACCAATCTCTCCATAAAAAGCTGACACCAGGGTCTCTCTGCATAAGTCTCACCTCTTGAGCTACTAAAACCAAGCTCATAAACACTGAACAGTCTTAGTCCAAACACTAGAGGGGAAGAAAGAAATACAATATAAACTTAAAAAGAGTATTATACCCCTCTGTAATGTTCTCCTTCAGAAACCATCTAATTGCAAAAGCAGAAGTGTGCATCTAGCACTGTTACAGTACAAACATGTCAAGTTTTAGTTTCACCTTTGCTACTACGGCTGCAAATATTGCAGGAGCAAATGACAGCAGCATGGCCACACAAATCCTAGCATTTGTCACTTTAGGTCCTGCTTGTCAACCTTGGGGATGAAAGCATTAATGGAGGTTTGTTAAAACTAAGAAAAGCACTATTTTGTGGTTATAATAAATATCTGTGGATACAGAAATGTATTACTCTGGCATAAGTCAACAAAATTTCAATGGCTGAATTTCAATGGCTTTAGCAAGCATCAGGCAATTTAGTACTGAAATAACCAGCAGCTGAGTTTTGAAAGGACTGACTAGTTTTCAGAGGAAAATCCTCCCGTCCCTGGCTTGGAAGAATCACTTTAATGGGAGAAATTACATTGAGTGTACCTTAATTTGTATTAAATCACCCAGCAGCATACATGTTAGACCAATATAGAATGCTCTTGAAACTTTCTAAAATGTTCAAAAGTGGACACAGTAATTTTTTTTCCTAAAGGGGAGATTCAGGCGTAGCTTTTTTCCCAGCAGTCTAAAACCGCCAAAATAACATCCTTATAGACATGGAAAGTGACTAAAAAGCATATGGTTCTCCTAATTTACATTTAATTTTCCCCTTTCTTCCTGAAATTTTCACAACCAAAAACTCCTGCGGCCAGCAGTTTGTAAAACTAAGAACACAACAATGCCTACAGTTTACCAGCTGGCTTTAAAAGGTTCACTAACAGGGATTTCATAGAGCACAAACATGTGTTACACACTTTTAGATGCTGACAGCTTTAATGAAATTATTTAAACAGATCAGCATCTACTTATAAAGAAGGGCTAGTCAAATGTGGTCTATAAATAATAAACAGGCCCTGAGACCAGGTAAGATGGTCTGTTGAACATTATTAAATAGAGCATCCAACAGTGTTTTAATCAAAAATTGAAAGCAAGACATTTTGGACCAGTGCTCCTAAAGTTTGATTTAAGAAATTGTTGACACAACATCCATTTGCAGCTTTTGCTCACATTTGTACAAATGTTGGGGAGAAAAGCGATCTATTAGCAATTCTCTTGAATAGGAAGATTTAAGCTTCCGTGATGTTCTGATGAGGAAGGCAGAAATGTGGAGGAAGACACTCACTAACAATCAGAAACAAAACTAATATCTAGCACCTGGAAAAACATTACAAACTACTTGTTGATCACATGCAATATGGAACACAGAGTAGGTGAAGATTTTATTCTTTTATTCTCACAAAGTAAAACCTTAACCATGGAGACATACGTGAAGAGATAAAGCCCCAGCCTTACTCTACTACTGGTTTACTTCACCAGTTGTAAAGTCAAAATTTCTTAGCATAGTGGAATCCTGTAAAAACACGTGTTGTAAATGTTATGAAAGCACGCAACTACCACAATTAAAGGAGGATATGTAGGATGTGGGCCAAAGGGGAGGAGCAGGATTAATTAAAAATCAGTGTATTATTTAAAAATCACTGAAAAGACCACCTGCATGAAGGACTTCGTGAACATCATAGGGCACAGTCGTCCTGTGATTACTTACCTGAGGCTCTGAGAAACCTGAAGCAGCAGCAGCAAGAGAAAGATGAAGATGTGACAGAATGGACAGAGATGGATTCACACAACAGAGAAACACATCACAAATGGAGAGAAATGAATCAGGCAGGTGACGTGTAGCTGAAAAGAACACAAGTTACCATGGTCACTGTCAAAACCAGACACAGCAGCAATAATCTCACAAGTCTGTCTGTGCCTATGCAACCGTTTACAAGTCCAGTTTTAACATCAGACCTACTATATTGTTTTGCTCCTTAAAAATTGTTCTTGTACTGTATAAATTGACATGAATTCACCAACTGGTTAACAATTCAAGTCATTCAATTGATTTTTTTCAAAAGATTACCTGATTTGTTCTAAACAGGAAATGACCTGGGTGGAAGGAACCAAATACAGAATGGATTTGGAATTTCACAGCATCACATTGTTGTTCATGTAAACATGATTCTGCAGAATTTTATGACTACAGAGAATTTATGTCCAATTTTGTTTCAAGAACAATGACTTTTATGACACTAATCAACCAGTGGTAATTTTCCTCGAGTCCTTTCTAAAAGTCCACATGGCACTTTGATAAAAAATTCATTTCCTCTGGTCTCTTCAAGACAGAAAAGAAAGGCACAAATTACCAGTATACTTTTAAGAGATGCCAAAGTAAATTTGAGTACTATCAAAAGATGCTGACTGGATCTTCTGCTTAGACAAAGCTCTGCTTTGTTTAAGCAAAATTAAGTCTGACATGAAAGTTGTCAGTATATGAAGTATATGAAGACAGGTTGCGAGTGAATTATTAACTAGTGTATTGGAAAATTGCCTGTTTCAATTAGTTCAGACCGCTGTGATTATATCTGAAGTCAAGCACAATCCTTGATACAGTTCTTTGTTTCTGTTCCCGGTCTTTTACTCAGGGTACCTGTTTGTAGCAATCTCTGATTTCCTTCCCAATCATAAGCACTTCTACAGAGAAATCTTTCTGCCATAGAAACAGGGACATGGGAACAATAGAGCCTGCCTAGGACCCAGGGTGACAGAGGTCAGGATATGGGAAAGTATTCTTGCAGTTTAGACTTTGCTTCTGCTGTCCTAATACTTAGCAGGTGGTCTCAAACACAATCCTACCAGAAAACAATACAACTATTGCATTTCCACAAGGATAAAAGATTTACATGTTAAAAACAAATGAGCTCAGACATCTTATTGGAGTAATGTAATGCTGACAGGTGTGTGAGAGGTGTCACACACTGTTATATTGGTCAAAGAAAAGCTGCTATCTCCCCACCTGAGTCATTTAGTGAAATTAGGTTCTTTAGGTAACATCGTTACACAATCATAGACAGCAGTTTATTAAAACCCTCAGCACGAACTTAAGCATAGACTGAAATATCCCAAAGTAAATCAATGTTATTATTGCAAAGTCTGGATTTAAGCTGGGGACATAAAGATGAAACTGTCTGCAATATATCAATTATCACTGAATTTTTGCACAGTATATATTGATTGTAGTTTTAAAAATTTAGTCAAGGATGGATGCTGCTTCTAGGAAAATACGTTAACTGCATAGCTGCTAAACCTAAGGCAACACTCATTTTAATACACAAAAAATTATTAGCCCCATAAGGATGCTCCATAAGGAGCACTTGTTTCACTACTCTAATTTCTTTAAATCACTGTGGCAAACCGGTACAAACATCCAGGTTGATCAAAGATTTCAAAGTTGTTGTAAGAATAGAATTTTGCAAATCTGCATGAAAAAGCATGCTCAGAAAGATTACAGAAGAACTGAAACTGGAGCTGTTTGCCTTTCATTTTTAAAAGGCTGCCTTAGCAACTAGGCTGGATAAAATGACTTAAGAAGCTTTTCATTTGCATCAAGCCTGATTCAAACTATTACTTCAAAAGCCCGAAAACAGAAGTTAAAAAAACCAGAATGCTTCCTTTTGGGTGTACTCCACTGACATTTAATGTGGGAATTTTCCATTGCCATTAACCAATACAGTGAGATGACAGGCTGTCATCTTTTAAAATAGACACTGCATGTGACTGCCTAACTTCTATATATCTCAAATACTTTGTAGACAGAATGCCAGCTAAACAGGTGCTTGGAGTCTCCCAAGTCTGTAACTCGGGCAAGGCTTCCTTCATCTTTAGCTGCAGACCTTTTAGAAATTCTAATACCAAAATCATCTGCATCATTCAGTGGAATGGAGAGACAGTTACATTTTAGTTTGTAAAAGTCAGTTCTGGAAGTCAGAGATCTTCAAACAGTTCACTCTGACTGGTAGTTTCCCACTGACTTCATGCATGGGCACAGAGTAAGCTGGTCTGTAACTTAGGCATTTGGGAATTTAAAAATTAAGTAAGACATTTACAGGCAATAGGGACATAATTGCCAAACCCCTGTTTTATCATCTGATTTATTAGAACACAGAGTAGTGCATCTTCAGAAGGATCCTGGTGACAAACTTGCTAGGAATGAGCTCTTTCCTGCCCATGTACCTTACACCTTACTAACCCTATTAGTTTAGAATTTGCAACAGGATGGCAGCCTGGAAACCTTGAAGACTGAAGTTGGTGCCGCACACACAGCAGGTTGCAAGCCACCTTCTCAGCTCACTGCAACCCTGACTTGTAAGAGCCACCTCTGACTGTGAGACCATGAGACAGGCTACCCTATCAGCCACTGCATGCACAGCTTCCAGCCAGAGCAACAACAATCTCTGGCAGGAAGTGTGGGAAATAATGAATGAAACGTGTCTGTTGGTAGATGGATGAGGACTACTCAGAACAGTAGAGCTAGATGGGAACTGACAATAACAACTACTCCAGGCCAACATTAATGCAGACGTGCTTGAAGCTGCAGACCAAGTATGCAAAGTTAAGATGAAGATACAAAGGAGTGTTGCACAGAGCATAACATCTGTACAGCCATGGAAGAGGCAATGCAGCAAAGGTCAGCGCCCAGCGCTAGAAGGAAGGGAGAGTCCATGAGCTTGACATCGCCAGCACTGAGAAAAAACTGAATTCGAGAACAAACGGCACAACAGACACATAGGCGAGTGGTGGGGAGTGGGAAGAAAAGGGATAGAGAGCATGTGGATGCTCTGAGAGCAGTGGCTTTTAATCTTTTTTCAGCTTGCACACAGTCAAACACTTAAGGAAGGAAGTAGAAATGCAGCATGCAGAGAAATTGCTACTATTTGGCTGGTTTTACACAGTTGTATTTGTCATACTCCTTGCTTGTCACATAAACACCTCACAGAGCCCCACTGGGTCATGAATCACAGGCTGAAGGCCACAGCTTTAGAAAAGATTGTTAAAAAACACAGCTGCAAGGATAAGAAGGAAAGAGATACAAAATGTCGAGAAGAAGGGATTGATTGTATCACTTCTTTGATTTGCATAGGCAAATCAGCAATATCTACATTTAAAAGCATACACACTCTAAGATGTTAATTTTTTTCCACTGACTGGCTCTGGTGACTAATAGTTCAGTGTTGCCTAAAGTAATTATAACTCTGTCAGAACTCAAGAGTGGAATTCCTGTGGGTCTCCAAGTAGTTACCCAATCTTCAATCCTTATTCTGTAGATTGACACTAGGAGCAGAAACAGTGTCTGTGAGCAAAGTATGAAGTCAACAATACAAGCTTTGCACTGGCAATAATATAGTTATGGGGAGCTATGTTATATAAAAGGATCTCTTTTGTCTGCAGACTCGTCCAGTCACAGATTCTAAAGCTCCAGCTAATACCAGCACCACCAGCTGGCATTGCAGTGACGCTTTACATTCTTTCTGTGGGACACGAAGAGCATTAGTGAATGACAGTGGACCACCACATATGCACATGTTCTCAGCAGGTAACAACAGACCAATAACGACTTACAAGATCTAGAGCTGCTGCCAAAATGGAGGCATCGGGGATAGTGCCTGGTTCACAGCAGTTCAGCAGAAACTGAAAGCGCTTCATGCCTTGGCGGATTGCTCCCAGGTTGACAACATTCTTGGATTTTCCTCCTTCTTGGTTGGAGGTCAAGTGATCATCAAAGCTATGGCAACCTAAAGAGGTAGAGAGTACAGAGGGGATGCAGGGAGGGGTAGGGAGAAGGGAACACAGTCTCTCACCAGTAAAAAATGGGAAACAAAAACCTTGATGAGTACAGTCTTAGTGTAAATCCCTTTCTCTCCTTGTGTTATCTTGAAGATAGGCGCATTTTTACAACATTCACGACTTCCATGAAACAGATACACAGCAAGTCAAACTCTGGTATTGGTCATACTGATGTCTGCCCAGAACATTTCCCTCACACTCAGTGTGGAAGCCGAGGACCTACTCCAACACAGATGAACTAGGATGTTGTCCTTCCTCCCCACCTCTTTAACACAGATATCTTTCTTACAGTCTTTTTTTCCGTAATAATCTCCTACCTTACTCCTCTATTGCCTTTAAGTTTACTTTAAAGTGGAGCATGCATAACCCTTATTCCTCATGGATCAATTAAGTAATATATCATCTACTAGGACAGAAAAATCAGTAGTGAATGTGCAGTCTATGTGGAAATCAAGCACTGTCCTTTTCTCAGGCACACATCTTCAATTACCACAAGAGTAAAGATGGACTGGCCTCAGCTCCTAGGTATCATCATTCCAGCCGCTCTCCCTTGAAGTGTCTTGTACTCTTTGGGATGGAAAAATCTCTAATGGTTCTGTTCAAAAATGAAGCTGGCATCCCACTTCAGGGACAATTTTATACTCTATGTATGGAGTTCACATCATCAATCAACTAATCCCAATTAGCACTTCTAATGCAGAAGATCATTATGCAGTTGTTACCCAGAGTTGAGAGAATGGTAGAAAGACAGAGATTAGAAATAAGGAAAGCAGTTTTAAGGCCGAAGTGGCTGGTCAAAAAAAGGATAGTCAGTTTCTGGGCTTTTTGCCCTTGCCCATAATACTCTCCCTGTTTACATCTGAAAGTATGAAAGTTTACAGAATACTGCAGGATAAAGCACTGAAGAAGAGAACACTGAGTGGAAAATTCAAAATTGGCTTTAAACATGGATTATTTGAAAGACAAGATTAAAAACATCAACTCTACAGGACTTTTTGACTACTTCACGAAAGAAGAATGGCTGAAACTCAAAGTTCTTCTGAGCGTGCACTCCCCAGAATTACTTGGAAAGCACTTATGTGCCACAAAAAATGTCATAACAGAAAATGACAATGTAGTTCTTCACTTTTCCCTTGAAGACAGAGGTACATCAAATTTCAAGAGACTTCTTTACGAATTCCTTGGCTTTCTTCTCTCCAGTGAAGCTGTACCTAGCTACCAGCAAACAAAATGTCCCTATGTTAGGAAAATACTCCATTGAAATGGATCAAACGAAGTAGAAAAAACAGGCAGAACACTTTCACATGCGAGCAGTCACAAACTTCCTTCTAAGTCCTTCTGTTTCCTTATAGCCTTTATATCTTATCTGAGCTTTCCTGCTACGACTGTCGTAACACTAACTCACTTGAGGCACAAACAAATGTTTCCTATTCAGGGCCCTGTAAAGGCTGTGCCTGTATGAGATAAAGAACAGAAACTTGCCTAACGCATGTCCCTAACCCGCACTATAAAGAGCCAGCAGAGCTTTTGTGCATCTGAGCACAGGGGCATACCTTGCATTTTGTTGAAGCTTTACAAGACAATCCTTCAGAGGCGGCTGGTGACTGTCCCTTGCTATGCCCATCCTGGAGTAGCCTTGCTGTGACCAGGGCAGCCCTCCCTGACCTAATTCATGTGACTCAAGCCTTCAGAAGTTCTCACCCAAAGAGCAAAGACCATTTCCTAATGCAGGAGGATGCACAAGCTCCTGCCCCACAGCTGCTCCCTCTGAGACTATGGGCTCATCCCTCAGAGCAAGTTGGAGCTGCTGTGACTTGAATGCCTTGACTACTTCTGTGGTCACTCACAGCATCTTCAGTAAGTGCCCAAAGGAACATTACAGATCTCATGTAAATGCACTGTAACTGTATATTGTCTATATGCTTTGCTCTTACTATAGGTAAAAAGATCATTAAAATAAATATTTATACACATGAATGTGTATATATTTGTGTACATATATGCATACATATGCCCACATACAGATACACATACATACGTATGCTTACACACATATATAACACAGAATTTCCAGTGTTCTAGATGATAAATCACAATGAAGATTACAGTTCATAAATGATGTCACAAATGATTCTACATTTTATAATTTTTAATGTAATTTACTTCTCCTTTACCTATTTTCTCTTAAATTTGGTCTACTGATAAAAAACCCAAAAACACAAGAAGAAACATCACATGGAAAAGCATGAGCAAAGTAATAGCATAGCGCCATGAATGACAAAAATGAGAAGGCAGTGAGAGGATCCAATCTAATTGGTCTGGCTTTAGGACCAGACCTTGAGGGATTTAACAGTATGCCCATCCACCATTCAAAGGCTTTTATTGTCTTCTTGTTAAGCACAGAAAACCTTTTCATTTGTATGGAAGACATAGAAGCACCAAAAATTTGAAGGCTCAGTGTACTGTTGCTGTTCTACTGGGTTATAAACTGTCCCACCATGAACGGGCCTCACACTGATATCACTGTGTACATGCAAGCACAGACATACACAGGGCAGGTACAACTACTCTAATAGTTTTGCTAAAGCTTCGTGGCTTTTATTGTATACCAGAGATCCTTGTAGATACAGTGATACAACTTCCTTAACTGTCACACTTGGCCTTATAAACTTTTATTACCCTTGTATTAGCAAGATAAAAAGAATTATTTCTTACAACAAAATATGAAGGTCATCTCACAGGTGCACTGCAGAAACAGCTGTGGCAGTCTGTAAAGATCTCACTGCCCCTTGGCCGTTTTTAACCAGTGAGAGCTGGGAGGAAATAGGGTGGAAGTATTTCATACCTACTTCAGCACAAAGCAGTGGATGAAGAAACTAATTCCTACCATTGCTGGGGAATGCTACCAGATTTCAACAAGGCTGATGCATTCTCCCAAAGGAACAATACTTTTCATCTAGGAGATAACTGAAAAGCATCACCATTCACCAGTGGCAGAAAATGACCAGTTTACAGTAACAAGATATGCTCATACTTTGCAAGTATCAGTTGCCTGAGAAATGCCTTACATGCATTACACTGCAGGCCTGGGACAGGTGATAGCAAAATACACACAATGCAATGTCGAAGTGTAATGTCAGAAGAAAATCAAATATAATGCCAGAAAATGTAGCATATTGTAAAGCTACAGAAATCATGCTAAAAGAGAAAATTTACTCCTTTTTGTGTGTTTTTGGGAATCCGGTTGTGTTGTCTTAAAAAAAAGTAACAGAACTTCAAGATACAAGGTTGTCTCCCTGACAAGAAGGATGTGCTTTGAGCTGAGGACATGAGCATGTCAATGACTGCATGATATTTTAAAACAGATTATACCATGATTTTGTATTATTCATAAAGGCACTTTTCAGACATTACTGACTTTGAAAATACATATCAATTAAATACACTTCTGTGGAAACAAAAGGAGTGTTTTTATTATTATGTTGTGTGCTAAGTAAAAGGGACAGAATCCCTAACGAATGGTATGCAGAGACTAGACATGCAAACACAGAAGAAAAGAGATAATTATAACAAGGTTTGTGCAGGGTTTTCCATTTCTGTGCTGATCTTTGCTAAAACTGTCAAATAGTTACAAATTGAAAAAACAAAACTGAACAAAAAAACTGATGGAACACCCATTGTTGTATTAGACAATAGAAGATTTACACCCTAATTTTGAACTGAATAAGTGCTTTGAAGCAAGCATTAATTTTTCAAGTGTATTGACCAGATGTAATTTGATATTAAAAGCCCAAATATTGTATTGTATAATTTATTTGGATAGTCTGATTTTTTTAGAAGAAAATTTACTAGAGCTTTTTTTGAAATCAAAATAAAACAATGAAGGAAGGGAAAGAAAACATTTACAAAGACTAAAAAATTGGAGAAGGCTACAATGGAGACAAAAACCATGAAGAAAGCAGGAAAAAGGAGAAAGGGGTAAAATACAGAAAGAAAGATGTTTTAAAAATGACAAAAAGAAAGAAAAAAAGGAGACGAGAACCCTGATTTCTAACCATCTTTTTCTTCTGTGTGATGAAGCTTGGATGGGTGTCTTCGGCAGGTGCGCCATTTACCAAGACGCTTGAAGAAATTCTCCTCTTCATCTCGCCCGTTTTCCAGGCCTCCTCCTGGGCCCCCTCCTTCAGACAGCTTCACTGCGCTGGTAAACTTCACCTGTGCAGGGACAGAGGGGCTGGTCAGTCTGTGCCATAGCACAAGGTCTTGGTCTCACTGGTTAGACATAAACATCTACAGAAGGGCTGTAAGGGTCAACACAGTAACATAAGTGAGTCTGCACAGATTTACATACGCTGAAGCACTTCATCTTTTAAGCTTTCTGCTTAAAGGATTGATTTTTCTTGAGAGGCTGTGAAAGGACAAAGAAGGAAGAAGTGTGAACAACAATTAAAGCTTAGGTGTGTCGACTGAGCCTGCACTTTCCTCTCAGTGCACCAGAGCAGACTGACCAGTACAGTGTAAGTTTAACCTAGTCTTCACCACGAGGTAAAAAATACCAGTGTCAAATTCCCATGGAAGATTCTGGACTCTGGAGATTTCTGTGACAGTCTCCTTAGCTGCAAAGTCCATATTGAAGAAAATGTTCCCATGTGCAGCTAAAACCAGCCAGATCCTGCCTTTTCAAGCTCTCTGTAATCCAACCTGACACGTTTACCTTGGAGCTCTGCCTGATGAAGGAGAGACGGTCGACAGAGCTGATATCCAGGAGATCTTCCACTCCGTCAGCCAGACCAGAGAGGGAGGAGCGCTTCAGCCAATTCCCTGTTACAGAGTAAGTCACTCAGGACAAATCTAAAAATTCTTCCTAGAAGAATTTATTTCTTAGCAATTGCAATATATTTCTCCATAGTGGCCATAATAAGGCGTGGGAAAATGGGAGAAAAGCAGAAGTAACATTTTCATGTTACGTGTATTAACTACCATGCAAGGCCAGATCTTGGGAATTGGAACGGATATATTCTCTGTCTAACAAATGTTAATTTGGACTATTTCTCTTGTACAGATAGGAACAATTCCTGTGAGATTACAGTACTAGCCTACTTTGGGGGGGAAGTTTCAATAATCTACTTTGACAAAAATATCCCCTGATATCTTCGGCAAATTTTTTACATTTCCCTTTGCCTCACTTCCACATCTGTAAAATGGAGAGAGCAGCAAATCACAGCTTCTTTTGGGAGAATATATGGACAAGAAGGAACTGTGTTGCAGTATTTCTTAAGACAGATATATCTAGCTGTATTTCTATGCACATTTCTTAAGACAGATATATCTAGCTGTATTTCTCTGCACATGCAATATATATATAGAATAGAAAGAGACATACATTTACCTATAGGAAGTTTGAGTTTCTTTCGAAGGGAGATTCGTCGGGAGCGAGAGCGAGAGCGCCTGTCTGTGGTGGTTCCAGAGTGAGCAGTTGTGCACTCAGATGTGTCCTGCTCAGATTGACTACTCGTATCACTCGCTGCACTTTGTGACTTAAACATCTTTCGCCAGAAGTCCTTACGTCCCAGATTGGCCCCTTGGATTTGCTCATCACTGGAACAGAATATATGCAAAGCATGAACTGCACTTCAGTGAAATTTGAATGCTCAGGGAAATGAGAACTCCTTTCTGCAGCCCGCTCCTAAGCTCTCTATTACTTGAGGTTGTTTCATTTTGAATTCCAAACATACTGTTCTTAGTGGGACATAGTCAAGCTTGACAACATACTCAATATTGTTCAAGACACAAAAAACCCCATCTTTTCTACCCTTAGGAGCTTTTCCACTCTGGCACGATCTTCCCCCCCCCTGCCCCTCTACCACAGAAAGCTTATCCTCTCTGTCCATCAGCTGGTGCATATGGGTGAGATAACCCAGGCTGGACAAATGCCTGAAAAGGAGTTATCTCTGGCACCAAAGAGACGAGACTCCCCTGACAGTGAACATCCCTCACCTTGAGAGCGAGATGTAGAGAGATAAGCCAGGAATCATTGACTGAGAGACACTTTACTTTAAAGATATAAAAGCTACACAAATTTTCACGGGGGCAGAAGTCTCATACACACTCCCTGGAAACATGTATGGCTCCTCCCTGAAGTTTGGACACATCTTCATGGTTGCTTTTCCGGAAACAGCGACCAAAAGGTTTTTTATGTATGCCCCATCAGAAATTGGATGGTAAGATGCATTGAATCCTAATCTATACTATTTCTTTGCTAGCTGTAATATAGGTACATTATTATTTTAGTGTACTGAATTGTTTATCTACTAGTAGCGTTTCTTTTGTTCATCCTGTGTAGTAAGTAATCTGTTAAAGTCTTACGTCTGTTAAATTCGTGTCTATAAAATAAATAATTCATTTTGTAACACACCTAATCAACCATTATTAAGAACCTGAAAAGTGAGAGCAGTCTGAGGTGCAGGCCACCCCTAAAAAGATTTACTACCAGAAATCTGAGTCAAAGGCAGGACCTGTTTAAGCCCTCCTCTCCATTCGTAACATCCACTGAACAAGTCATTCCAATTTTTAGTTTCTACACATGAAAGTAAATAATCTTTATGTCAAAATGAACCACAACACAATGAACCAAAAGACCACATTGGTACCTTCTACAAGTATTTGTACGAGAAAGCTTTAGGACATCATGACAGCCATTTGTGAACCTGCTCATTAAATAATGGAATTGGGACAGCATTTTTTATTATATTCTTGAGATCTCCCAGGGTTATGGCAGGGCTCAGAGAGGAACAACTTGCTGCAATCCTGCAGAGCAGTAAAAGGCTTTGTGCTACCCTTGCTGTCTCAGCAACAGTGAGACATTGCAGGCTCAATTAGGGCAGGAGAATATGTGATGTATGGGCCCTTGTGCAAACGTCTTCATGCAGTGCATCTCAAAGCTCTTTAACAAGACGGACACATACTCAGAGGAGTTAAATAACTTGCCCAAAATTACTTAGGGACTGGTGGCCATTTGTAGAATTTTCTAAAATTTTTAAGAGTATTGTTTAAGTTTAATTCAATAGTAAATGGCAGAATTCTTTGGACATAAGAGATTTCAGTTGTACAATGCCAACAGCAGGCTGATTCCCTGTGCTGAATAGGGAATTACAGCAATCTTTGGAGACTATGTGCAGATCAGGAATGGGCTGGCTTTCACTGAAGCATTAATGACCATTAGCAACAACTTGGAAGTTGAAAATTAATAGGATCATGCCCCAGGAGTACAAATAAAACTTGGAGAACAGTTGTGGTTAAATCTCTGAGGAATTAACACGCTATTCACCGCTATGGTAGTATGGTACGCAATACTGACAAATCTACTGCACTGTCATTTGAAAATCTCTGCTGTTTCCCTATCAAAACCAGTAGGCAGAATTGAAAACAGGCATTACCTGGTTGTTTGCAGTAGCTCCTGTGTAGACACTCAACAGTTTGTTGTACGATGCAAACAGGTAAGTCTTTGCTGTCCTGTCCATTTGTACTAATCCCAGAAGGAAGCTGCTGGCACTAACACGTTGAACAATTCAATATTTACTTACTGTTCTGGAGTTTGCATCGGGCGGCTTGAGACATAACTCCGGCATTCATCAGGGGCAGCTGAGGCCTGGCCTTTGTCAATGATGACACTTCCCACCTCAGATCTACACAGACAAGATAAATCATCAGCCAAAGCAAATGGATGGCCCATCTCATGGTCACCACATAAAACTGGATATGGAAACCTGCAAAGCAGTTTTAGAGATGTACCCTCTCCTTAGTAACTTTCTGTCTCTACATATATATTATTCTCAAAAAACGCATCAGCTCTTAGCAGGAAAACCAAGGTTTTCAGGACTTTTTCAACTTTCTTTATCCATCTTCCCAACATTTTAATAGGACAAATTCCTCAAAGCACCAGAGGAAATTTCTTTTTGATAAAGAAACATTTCTTCTCAGACTTGTTTTGCATACTAGCGTTTACATGTCAGAAAAACAGGTACACATACCAAAGGACATGATGCATATTAAAAAGTATATCCACAGAGTGTTTTGGGAGTGACACTATGCTTCTTAGTTCTCCTAACCTTTCCTTATCCCAGTGTTTCCATTGCACTGTTCTCTTATGCCTCTTGTATGAGACTGTCAATGCTTTTCTCAGCAAATTTATTGCAGCCTCAGCTCATTAAATTTTAAAGGACGCTGCTGCCACAGCACAAGTCTGTACATCAAGAACTGACATTGTATAAAGATAAAACGAGCCCTTGGACTTCCTACATTTGTTTTCAGCACAGATAGTCATAGATTCATATGCAAGTCAGTCATTTACCTTCCTCCTCCTCATACACACCTTTTGCTCCCAGAAGGTTTTGGGTCTTGCTCTGTTTCCTCTGCCTTTTTTCCTGGTATTAACTTTTCAGCACTGTCCAAGAGAGCACTGAGTGCCACTCTCCGAAATACATTCCCATGAGCCTCCTTGATAAATTGGACCAGCTGTCGGATATCACAGTACAAGCCCTGAGTAGCAAGACACCATGAAAAAGAACTAATTCAGTCTGAAGTTTCTAAACAAGCAGTGAGAACCAACACTTTCTGAGGTACTTCACCAGGCCATTACTTCTTCTCTGGCTGTTGCGTGATCTACTCTTCAGGTATATGGTTTGTGGTTTTTGGCTGGAAACTCATTTAGTGCACTCAGAAGGAGGAGACAAGGAGGACATTATTATAGAACGTGATCTGCAATGGGATATAGCAGATGGGGAGGTATCAGAGGCTAAAAGATCTGCGAGATGAGGGAGCTGCAAAGATGACTTAACATCGGTTTTATACCATTCATCTAGACCACAAACTTAAAAGGCGTGAAATATCTAAGATGTATGTGAGGGGATGTAGCGTGCAAACAATTGCATGTTTTTTTCAGAACCAGCGGGCGTCTTGGGAAATTTTTTTCATTATTTTAGAGCTTTACATCATATGAAGAGAGAGGAATGACTCACTCATTCCGCAACCTACCTCCTACACTCAAGGCTCTTTTTAGTTCTGAATATTCATACACATCTGTTATGTGAAAATTACCTCTACATCTGAGGGCAAGGGGATGGAGGGAACAGTTTTATAGGACTTGATTTTTGATCTGTGAGCTTTCCTAAAAGGCCTCAGATTATTCTGAAAATTCCCAGCAAGGAACAAAGGAAAACAAACCAAAAAAACCCCAACAAGCTTACAATTGCACCTGTAGCCTGATTAAGGCTTTTTTTTTTTTTTCCAGTAAGATATTGACCACAAGATTGACTTTAAAGAATGACAAAACAACAACAAATCTGCACATGTGCTCTACATGCTGTGTTCTCCATACAGGCACAATTAACAGTGTTACCCTTAGGGATAAGTTTCACCTTACACACTAACTAAAATAAGGGTCTAGAAAGATACACAATTTATAAGAAAAATTTACACTTGGTGCTCCTAATCTAGGTCCAATAATGGCACATGTTTTCTGCATCGCACTATCTCTTATGAGAAACATTCCAAAGGATGAAGGAGAAACATTCTGAATAAGAATGTTTCTTATCCATAAGAACTAGAGGACACAGACTAGTCCGCTGGTTTAAGCTGTTACTGTGGTTTTCCTTCTCCCTTCCCCTCACAGAGCACTACTGCCCCTTTAGCTGGACTTCAGTGTCTCTACAGCTCTGCTCTAATGATGGAATACAAGAAAGTTTCTTGTTTGCTTCCACGAAAAATCAGAATTTTTGATAATAAAGGAGGTGGCCTGAGACTAGCTGCTAGAGTGCACCAATTTGGAAGGAGAGAGCTCATGTAATCCAGTCTACTGACTGCTCTGGGAAGAGAGCGTATACGTAGCAAAATGCAACACCTTCCTTTCCTCCACATGTTCAGTAAATTGGATGTCTAAACCTTGGGAAGATCTACCAAATTGCTCTTCAGTAATTCACATAGTCTGGCACCAGGGGGCCATGTGGTTAACCAAGTGAACTGCCTTTGCTGCAAGTTGATCCATGGTAGCTATGGTCTTAGAATCATAGAATAATTGAGGTTGGAAAAGACCATTAAGATCCTTGAATCCAACCTTTAACCCAGCACTGTCAAGTCCACCAAAAAACCATGTCCCGGGCTGTACATTCACGTATCTTTTAAATCCCTTCAGGGATAGCAATTTCACCACTTTCCTGAGCAGCCTGCTCCAATACCTGACCTCCCCTTTCAGTGAAGAAATTTTTCTTAATATCTAATGTAAACATCCTTTGGTGCATCTTGAGGCCATTTCCTTTTGTCCCGTCACTTTTACCTGGGACAAGAGATTGACCCCCACCTTACTACAACCTCCTGTCAGGAAGTTGTAGAGAACAAGAAGGTCTCCCCTGAGCCTCCTTTTCTCCAGGCTAAGCAACGCCGGTTCCCTCAGCTGCTCCTCATAAGACTTGTGCTCCAGAGCCTTTCCCAGCTCCATTTTCCATCTCTGGACATGCTGCAGCACCTCAGTGTCCTTCTTTAGTGAGTGGCCCAGAATGGACCCCAGATTCTGAGATGCAGCTTCACTAGTGCCCAGGTACAGGTAGACAATCACTGCCCTGGACCTGCTGACCACATTATTGCTGACACAAACCAGAATGCCCTTGCTCTTCTTGTTCATTAATCCCTCTAGACTATGCTACTTATCCATTTGGAACAACACAGAACCTGCTTGAACAGAGAAGAAATTTCCATTCAGACTGCACAACTTTTGTCCTGTCTAAGTCCCCAGGTTCCAAGCCAGGCATGCAAAAAGACATCACATTTACATAATTTTTCAACTGTGACTGCATCACTTGCTACACTCAAAGGATTTGGCTAAACTGAACGAATTAATCACTGTAAAGTCTTACTGGTGGCACCCAGGTGAAAAAGTAACTTTGTTAACATGGTATCAAGTGCTTACCAGGTTTTCTGGGCTGTGGAGCTCATGTGTAGTGGATGCACACCGAGTGATCAATGACTTGAACATGGCACTCACAATAATACCTTCTACACTCTGGGCTGTAGACTTGTTGTCCACTGTGGTGAAGTTATTCCCAAATCCAGCCTTATCTGTAAAATTCAAGTATAAGCCATCCTGTTGGGAACAGACAAGGACACGTCCCCACCTAATATCCTATGCTCACTTCTCACAATCCCACCCCACAAAATAAAAGCAGAAGCAAAGAGTAAAATAAATTGTAAGTATCAAAGCTATCCAGAAATACTTGTATTATGAAAAAGGATTGAAAATATCAGGAAAATTCTGGTTTTGTTTTAACTGCATCTCTCATTTAGAGAAGTGCAGAATAAGGCTTAAAATTTGAACAATAACTACACCTTTTCTAGTTACCATTCTAAGGGATAAGAGATGTTTGAGTAAGCAGCAAGTGACAACACCCATGAAATGAAAATCTTCTGAACTATGGGAGTGCTTTTCTTGGAAGGTGCACAAGGACACCAAGCTTTCAGAAAGACTCAAAAAAGAATTACAGATTTACATGAATTACAAAAATCATCCTAGTTTCCTGAGATGAGGGAAAAGACTTTCAAGAGCTGCATGAGCTGCCATGCTTCAAAGCCTGAGCCAGTCAATAACTGATGAATACCTAAGGGAAACCTCCTATCTCCTATCATTCTTGCTGCTTACTGCCTCATCTGAGGTACCATAGAGGGTTTTAAAGCTCAGTTATATCTCCATTCAGAATAAACCTGTGTATTAAACAGGCCATTCCACCTGGTGCCTTGTCATGTCAGGAAGCAGAAAACTTCCTGCCTGAGGTATCGTTTAATGAAGATCTCTTCTGTGAAAGCCATGAACAAGAGGTAGAATGAATCAAAGGGAGGCCTTCAATTTCAGGTGCACTGTGTGCTACAAGATCTTGAGACAAGATCACTGGGTGGCTGGATCCAAAGCGGTCCTACTCCCTTGACCACCAATGGTTAAGGATACAGTTTACATATCCTGAGAATAGCATATCATATTTTGTAGTTTTTGAAGGACAAGGGTGTGGCTTCTTTCTGATGGCAGAATTTAAGAATACTCAAGTGACAGTTTCTGATGCCAGGTATACTTACTGTCAGTGACTGGCTCCATGCAGAATCCCAGTAAAGCATGCAGGAAATCCACCACGTTATTGAGAGAATCCTTGTTCACATAATCTCTCACGGTCTGCCGGAATTGCATCTTATCCAGTTTGTAAAGTTTTGTGAGGCAGTTCTGGGCCTGCAACAGTGTCCATCAAATCATATCACATCAAAGTACATGATCAAGTTTTGCTAGCAAGAGCAAGGTTATTTTGCTCTTAACCAGTCCTGTGCTGTCTCTGAATGGTCCCATAAGGTGACAGGTTCACCTCTGGAATCAACAAGAAATTCAGCACAAAAGAGACAGTGCACCAGTATGGGCGCCACTGCTTGAGGTGGTGATGAAGTCACTTCCAGCTATATCTCAAGTCTTCTCTTCCTCTGCCAACCCCAAAGTAAAATCTCACTGGATGTAAATGAACTGGAAATGTACCACCTCTGTTAATGCTCAGTGCCTTGGTGGAACAGGTTCTTAGCCTTAGACACTTGATTTTCAGCCTTCAGCTCAGACCCAACCCATTGAATGCACTTATACCCAAAGACCAATTTACATCATATGAAACACTAACTTTTTACTTAAAAGCTATTAATTTTCAACTTCTTATTGCAAAACTATCCATCCTTACTGGGACCTCATGCAGGCTGGAGTTAAGAGAATCTAAAATGTCATCTCTGTAGGAAAGATGAACTCTCCTGCTATCTACAATAAGGTGCTCAGCTTTCTTGTAAACTCAGATGATTGTCCACGCAGTCAACACAAATGGTGCATGCAAAGCAGTTTGGCCAGACAAACACAGAAAATGCAGCAGACTTAGACACTGTCTTGGGGTGATTTTATGATAATACTGTATTCCCCTATTGTCTGCTTGATGCCCAGAAATGAGTCCCGCAGCTTTAAGCTGGGCCCGAGGAAAGGTGTGGTGGGGGAAGCTGGGTGAATTCTTAAGTGCAGTTTGTGTTCAAGGACTCACACACGCACCTGCGTTCTCTCTCCTTTGCAGCGGGAGAGAGTTACAATTCCTGCTTTTATCCAGCTTGTTAGCTGAGGCAAAAAGTTTTCCCAAGACCGCATACCGGCATACTGAAATCCTCTGGTAACTTCTTCTTCTTCTTCTTCTGGAACTGTTTGGCCTAGCTGTGATCCGAGAACCAGATCATCGGACCCCGTGGACAGGCGAGGAGGCTGCGGGGACGCCGCATCCCGGCCTTGGACCTTGGGAGGGGCCGAGCCAGCCACAGAGGGAACTCTAAATCCACCAGCTTTTTCTGCAGCGAGGAGGTTTATTATCTAACATTACTAATTTTTTTTTCCTGTGCCCTGCCGGCACTCTGCTTGTTAAAAAAATAGTTTTTTTCACTTTCCTCTGAGAAATTCCTTTTGTATCGGTGGGGGAGGGAGTGCTGAAACCTGCCTTCTTATGAGGAGATGTTCATTTCCGGATGTTTCCTCCTAAACTTGTCTCAAATTGAGACAGACACGCAGGAAAATATTTTCCTCAATTCAATGATAAGAACCTTGGTTCCAAGAGACATATTCATTTATACTTAATGTTATGCATAGGTCTAAATTCTTTGTTGGCTTAGCTCCAACAGAAAAGTCTAACTGACATGGTGATGAATATGGTACCTGTTCAACCAGTGTTCTGTGCAGAACCTTTCTACTGTTACCACTGGGTAACAGCACCCCATCTCGTCCAATTGTGTCCACTTCTGCAGTACCTGGGAATCTAGCTAACACAAGAACACTGCAAGGATATAGAGCAGCCAATCCATCTCTGAGAAATCAACCTCTGATCCCAGAAACTTATTATGGCTCTGTTGGCATGGCTCAACAAGCTCAAGCTGACTAAAGCCATGGAGAAGAATCTGTTTCACACGCATCCCATGGGGTTAGTAAACTCTCATTGTAGTAATGAAAAATGCTCCCTTCTGCAAGCACACAAGGTGAGGAGGAGAAAGGCCTTTGAAAGGCTCCCATTTAACAGGGAATTGGACTGATCTAGAGGAGACAAACTCTTCTGGATTAAATCTGATGTCTGGGCTACATCCGGGGCACTTTCCACTGCCTTGAGCAGAACGAAAAATGTTAGGAATCAACAGTGATGATCCACCATATCCTTCCACAGGGTAGGAGTGAGTCTTTTACTTCCTTTGCAGGACAATAGAACAAGCATAGTGCAAATACAGTGCACTCCAACTATCAGGAGCTGATGGAGCAGCCCAGCAGCAATCAGTCATAATCACCGTTAGGAAAGGTGGACATACTTACACTTTAGACTTCTGGATTTACAAAGGCAACCCAAGATAGCTGCACCTCTTGTAAACAGCATCCTCTTTTGGGGTAGTGTCCTGTGAAGAATTACTAACACCAGCTCACACATGGAATTTGCTCCCATGTATTGTCCCAAGCCATCCACTGGGGTGGTCAGAAGCACCCTGGACCCTAGGTGTGCTCTTAGAGAGCCCCAGGGGCTGGAAGGTAACAGTAAAGCTGAAAATCTGCTACGGCTGGGCTGCAACACAGTCTGTGAGCTGGGGCAAAAAGCAACACATTTACTGTCAATACAGGGAAAGCTACAGAGGGGGCAGGCAGCGATCTCAGCAGCTGATGTCAAAAGTACAAGGGGGGACACTTTAATGAGCTTTAATTCTCTTACATTCTCCCGGAATACCTGGTGTCTCAGGCGATCCCCAGAGAGCCCTCGGTGTCCTTCTCCACAACCATAGGCACAACCCAAGGACTTCACAATTTTGATTAGCATTGTGAGTGCCAGCCTATGGGTGCTGACAGTTGGGCCTTCATCCTGACGGTCACAGAGGAAAAGACGGTGTGTAACCCTGCCACAACTACTGGCATTTTGTTAGCATTTTACTTTTGACAAACTGCTTTCTCATTGCCATTTCTCATCTCAGACACTCCATTACTGAGTTGTTATTCTTGAAGTGGTTACTCCAAATATTTTTCAAGTTTAGAGACCAGCTCCCTCCCTTTCAGCTCCCATCAAAAATTGTGCTATAAATGTCAAGTTCCTACATGCTGCTATGCATACCATTCAGAACTTACTTCAAAAAATTCTCCCTGAAAAACAGAGAGTTGGCTTGGCTGAGTAGAAAACCAAGCATCTTTTTAAAATGTTTTAGACATCATGCTACTATAAATTGCAACTTCAGAGGTCAGCATTGTAGCATCTCTTGCTCAATTCTCATAGCAATACTGACACATTTATGACTTCTAGTAATCAAATAAAAGAAACTGTGCTCACACACTGGGTTCCGTTTTTCCTTTACAAGGTATGAATAATAAACCTGAAAAAAAATCATTGTGATTGAGGGTTTCAAACACTTTGTCAAGATATTGAAAATGTCAATGCCAGGCTCACAAACTCTGTTTTTGGCAGCTGCTTCTCTGGAGTAGTTACAGTACTTGAATTGCTAATCATGTTTCCTCAGCAGAACCCCAAGTGAGCATCAGAGCAAAACAGAAGGTCAGTTGCATACACATGCATACTCAATCTTAACAGACATTGCAGTACATTTGGAATCGTATAAAGGGAAGCAAGACAAACCTTTTCTTGGTTTTTGTCATTCTTCTCATATGGCCCTCCTCCTCCTCCACCACCTCCATCACCCCCACCTCCTCCACCACCTCCTTCTTCTCCATCTCCAGCTCCACTAATTGAAGGTGGCCCAAACCCACAAGCTGAACCAGAAGCAGCCCCTTTCAGCTGGAAGGATCCTTCACTTGGTCTCTTTTCAGGGGCTTCATTTTCTTTGTTCTCACTCTTCCGCCGAACTCTCTCCACACAGGGCACCACACCGAGCTGCAGTAAGCATTCTACAATGTTCAGTGCCACATCACAAATCCGGGAACTGATGTCATGGTTCAGAACCAAGTAAACAGCCTTCAGGACCACCTGAGAGATCCAAACATCATATTTAAAGCCAGAATTACTTTCCCTACTAATAATATGTAGTGCCTGGAAATTCTAGATTCCAGAGACTCATTACAGCAGGCACAGTACAAACTCTGAACAAAGGATACACAACCCTAAATACCAAGAGCCTACAATCTAGGTGTCAGACAAGAAACCACAGGCTAGGCACAGTCAGGCTGAGAAGGAAACCATGAGACGACATCTGTGATCCTGAGAACACTGCTTCAGTGCACCAAGAGCTGGCAAACCATTAAGGGGAAAGCAGAAAAGGTGAGGTTTACGGTGCTAGAAGAAAGGTGCTACTATAGTCTTATACTATTTTAAAGGGAATTTGGTGCATGCCCCAGGAACACAGCCATTATGTAATACCTAAGATTTGATGTGTGCATTCCACATGCACATGCGCTCCTTGCAAGGAGTAACAGGAGTTGCAGTTTCTCAGAGGAGACTTTTAGGATATGCACAAATGTATCTGACTGACCTTTATATACTGATGAGAGAAGTCATACAAAGAGGTGGAGGAAAAGCCCATCAAACCCCTGATCTCAATGGTACAGCTATATTGACAGAAGAGGGACCTGGCTTTCCTCGTTCCTTGCCAATTACCGAGAGATCCAGCATGCCATTCTTGTGCACAAAGTTGTTGGTTCCATCAATGTGATCTGTATCCTCCAAGCAACTGTAATTGATGCAGGAGTCTGTCAGGCTCCGTGGGAGGTTGGCACATGCAAGCGGCTCATGGGGCATCTCAGGGATGGGCACCTGGTTGCAAAGCTTCCTCATGTGCTCACTGAAGAAATCGGCATACCCCACATTGAATGAGGCCAGGGTAGTGTTGAAGGTTGCCACAGTGATGGTGGATATCTGGGACCGTACTGCAGGGAGGAAAATAGCTACCTGTAAATTTCAATCTCTATAGTTATGGAAGATTGAGGCTGAGTTTGTCTAAAGGGACCAGCTCTTAAAGTGGCTTGTAATGCCAAAAGAAAACACAAGTTCCTAATTCCTATCATGAATACATGAATCAAAGGAAGATTCATTTCTTCCTTTAAGACAGTGTAAATTAGAACAACCCCAAGCTTGTTCTAGCAGTTCAGTTCTCTGGCAGCTTAAGCTGATCTCAGTTAAATGGGCAGTCAAGTAGATCAGGCAACTCAGACATTCTAAATCTATTCCAAAAGGATTTTGCTAGCTTTGTTCCCTGCATTAATCCAGTGCCTTGTCTTAAAAGCAGCAGTGCCCCTGCAAGGCAAATAGAAAGGACTTTGCAGCTGGAAGGCAGGGGTGAAGGTGGTGGAACCGCAGCACAAATTTGAAACAGCTTTCCAAGTCACAACAGTTTGGAAAATGTCATCACATCAGTTGAAAAAAAAAGTACCTGTGACAGTCTAAACTATCTCCAAAATGCAAAGCTGTCTGATGAGAAAGGTACTGCAGTGCTTAAGCTCATAGCGTTCAGAGACAGGAACTTTGAATTGCTCAGGTTAGCAAGCTGGCTATAAGTGCAAATTTTTATAAAGGACGCCTCATGTTTTTACAACTCATCCTGATTTCCAGGCAACAGTGTTAGTAATTTCCCACACCTAGTGCTTTGTAAGGAGGTTTATATACTCTCTAGTGTAGAAAGACCCCAGGTGCCCCATAGGGTTGTTTAGACCACCATCTGCCAGACAGTACAGTACCAGGGCTAGACAATAAGAACCTCTTCCTAAGGTTATTAACTATATTCAAATTAATAAAATAATTACATCTAATACATTTAATAAGCAATGAAGCAGCGATGGACTGGTTATATTATGCAAACAGCAACTCTTCATAGTACAAAAAACCCCTCAATAAATATGGAAACAAAACAGGAAAGATCAATTAGTCACATACTCATACATAGAAACAGTAACACTGCATTCGCTTTTTGGGATTGATATTTCAGTGAAATGTCTTTTCTGATATGTTACATTTACCTTCTTTGACCGTGTTTTCTCCATGGCTGTTTGAGGGGTCTGGCAGTTCAGAGACCAGCGTGTGATGGGAGTGCGAGTGCCGGGCGCTCAGACTCTCCATCTCCGTCGCCGTGTCAGAGCTCCCTCTCCTGGTAAACTTTCCTAGGGCGACGACAAGAAGTGGATATTTTGTTTAGTTACCTGAGAGGTGGCTGGCGACAGCAGCTGAGGTTAAAAATTGAAGGACTGGAGTCTGTAAAAATCAAGGCCTTTCATCACACTGTGAAGCAGAACCAAACATTACGGTGGGATCTCTCATGAGGGTTCACCGACATAGAGACCAAATGGTCCAAACTCTCTGCAAGGCTCTTCCCCTCAGCACATACTGATTTAGCTGACACCAGCATTCTTAACCACCAGCACCTTCAAGAAAATAAGACTGGTCAGCACTGTATGACTCCACCCATTGGGGCGTGTTATAGGAATTTATTTTCTTCTCCTCTTGCCCCACAAAAATAAGTGTATTAGGATGAGGAGTGCTAAGGCAAAGGAAATTCTTCAAGAATACAATAAAACACAAATCCAAAAAACTTACTGAAAGAGGGAGACTTTCTCTGAAGTTGTCAGGATTTGTTGCCCCTTGGATGTGAAATACATGATTGCAGTGAGATATGAGAAAGCAAAAAACTGTAGGTTAAGCCACAAGAAGAATCTGGAGCTCCTTACATCAAACTTTAACTAACTTCTCAAAGTACTGAAAGTATGAAAAGGAGGCTTTGGATAGTAAGTTTGTTATTCTTGTACAAATCTGTAGGTGTTTGTATATTAACCATTAACAAAACATGTATGAGTCTTTAAGAAGTTACTTGACCACTGTCCCATGTCCCAGAGATGGACATGTTTATAATGGACAGCTTACGAAAATGATGCAATCTCAGATTGTGAAAATGACAATGCTCAGGCATGACAGTTCATTTTGCTGCCTATCCTCTCTAAGAAAGGCTGCCAGGACGAAAATCTATGACATTGGAAGTAAGTTTGTGAAACAGAAACAATGCGTAGATACTGTTCAGTGAACTTAAAAGCTTGAAGTAGTGAATTTTTAGGTTCAAACACTGTATCTCTGCAGTATCAAGACAATATAATCCTCACTGAGAAAATATCCTACTTATATTGTATCCAAGATGCACTCCAGGAAAACTGTGAATAGAACTTTTTGGCATACTAATGACATTGTTAATGATACTAATGACACTGCTGTTAATAATCATCATACTAATGATACTGCTACCTCTCCAGAGATTTCTCTTTTAAAGAAGGGGATGCAAACATTCTTTGAATCTATTTGAAGCTGCACTTGTGCAACGCTTGCTAACACACAGGGAGGTGGATTCAAGAGGAACAGAGATCACCATAGGTTCCCACAGTAACTATTATTCCAGTAAAGATGGTAGTTTTCAGAGAAAAAGTGAACTGAAGTGTAAGTCATTCAAAGTCTGATGTGAGCAGTTACCAACAGATGTGTAATGCTGCAAACAGAACCAAGGACACAGGGTGACAAAAGGATTGGATGAAGAAACAACCTCTGTTATTCTCTGAATGTTCACGATAGGAATGACACAGAACCTGGGGCAGAGACAGCAACATCTCACCTAATATGGTGGTTTGCCATCCTCCTCTCTCAATGCCACGCCGGTCCTCTCCAATTCCAGAGAAACTGCCGAAGGAGAAAGTGCTGCGAGTAGGTGAGACATCCAAGTGATCCTCGTGAAGGAGGAAGGGCACCCCCATCCTTCGCTGCCGCTTCTTCCCAGTATGGTGGAAAGGAATCGACCCTTTGCGCTCACGTTCCCTGTCCTCTTTGCGGCTCTTAAACTGCAGAAAGAGGAGCAGATATAGAAGCAGTTAAGAAGCTCTGAGGCACGGAAAACAACCACTTGAGGGAAAAAGATAACACAGATCTATGTCCCAAGTATAACTTTCCACTCTGAGCTTTTTATCTTCGACATTTCCCATGGTAGAATCTAATTGCATGCTGGGATCCTGTGAGTGTTTGAAGGATTTCAGTCCTGCCCTAGGCTGGGATGGATGCCCTTGGATAATTTTATGACATTCTTTGACCTTGAGCTAGATGTACAGAATGGATGGTTGGAAATCCAGAGATAAGACGAGGTAAAAAAATCAGAACTCTCTGAATTAGCTGGAATTACAGTGAGCACTGGCACTTAAAATTCAACACTGTTTGAGTAGCCTCCTCTCATGCAGTTTCATCAGGACAACTACTTGAATAAAGACTTCAGCATTATGTTCAGGATTTGCATATAAAAACCAATGTAATAACATACAGAATCAATTCCAATGAAAAGGTATGATAATCTCACATATGGCATGAATATGGTCCAAGCAGACCTCGTGAATATACAGTCCGAGCAGACCTTCAGCAGCTACTTAAGAGGACACTGAGGTGCTGCATCATAGGCAAAATAAAGTGCAGTTTCCTGTCACTCACCTTTTTGAAGATGTTCATCCCCAGGTCTGTAGAGAGATCTGGAACTGCTGGTCTACGCAAGTTGGTCAGTGAAACCTTGGAAAATGCATCTGTGCTTAGTGATTTTTCTTCCTCATTACATTTCAATGTAAGATCCTGCAGCTCCCAAAAGAAGACAAGCACAAGGAGAAATAGAGGATAATCAGCTTTAAAAAAGGAGCTACTTCCTAGAGCTGTCATAGGAGCACTGTAGAGGAAAAAGACCTCCAATTCATTACACAAAAAATTTACACATTTGAAGAAAAATAAACGAAAAACAAAATCTAGAAACTTCCAGAATTGTTTACTTTGTCTAACCTTTCAGTCACCAAAGGAAAAAAGTACAGCACACCATGGAAAGCCTCAGGCATTGCTGTCAGTGTCATCTGGTGGCATGAAAGAACGTATTTCCCCTCTAATTTGATTCTGATCCCAGGTATGACTCTGAGTAACTGATGACGTCTTTGAGGTGTTGGTTTACATTGATGGGCAATCACAATGGCTACCCTTTGCAAAGTGTTTCATTTAAGATCTAGGAGAATATGCCCTGAATAACATACACATTCAAATAAGTATTTTGGAACTAGACTGCAGTAAGCAGCACTGTCCCTTCAAGAAACTTAATTTTCAGAAAATTTATTTACTTGCTAAAGAAACCTAAGACTTCTAAATCAGTAAACATCCTTTGCTTGTAATAACAGGGCTCCCCGCCCATCATTCGTTCATATGAAACTTCCCCCCTTCCTATATCACAAAATGTCCCACAACAGCAAAAACCATGAGGCTCACTCACCCCAGTTTCAGTAGAGCTCACTCAACTCACCTCTGCATCAAACAACACATGCTGTACCTGCCTGCTACAAAGAAGGAAAGTGGCACAAACTCAGCTTCCAGCCATCTGCTCCCAATAAAGATCTGATGCCATCTTCCATGAGATGTTTGTGCAGCTGACCTGACCAAATTCCCTCAGGGTAATTTTCTTCTGCCTAAATATCAGCTTGTTTCCAATTGAATGCTCTTTTCCTTTGTTGTCCCACCAGAAATATTCTGCTGAACAAGTGGGTCATGTTAAAATACCTTTTTGCTTTCAGTGCAGAGATAGCCATATGTCAGGGATAGATGAAGTGACTGCTATGACAGGAAGTTTAGATTCTGCCTAGCCAGACTGCACATTGCAGAGCCAGCCAGCTTCTGCAGTACACAAGTGTGCAGTTTTATGCACAAAAAGGTCCAGCAGAATCCGGTGTCTGTCTTTGCAGCTGAAGTCTTTAACACCAGTTACAGTGTTTGCAGTACCAAATATTGGAGATCACACATTTTTCAGAGACTTTTCAGACTAATCAAAGACTTGAATCCTCCCTCTTAATTTTATCAACACGAGAATGTAGGAGACACACAGCAGCAACGCTCCTCTTCACCACTGTTTGTAGTACAGGTATGCTTATCTACCACTTTGCATATACGACTAAGGATTCAGAGGAGGAGTCACATATAAAACCCAATGCACAGCAAATTAGGATTCAACCCTAGCTGTTCTCAACAGTGAGGCCAGCAAGTACTCCATGCAGCTTTTTTCTTAGCTTTTATAGCTGTCTGGCCTCTTCTGGCTGTAAAACATTGCATGAATTTATTTTGGACTCAGTATCTTGGTCCACTGGTTACTAAATCAGTGTTTTAGTAGGTGGCTTATGGTCACCAAAAGACAGAGTAAGGATCAGGGCCTACTGAGACACAAGCCATGCAAACACACAGACACAGTCCCAGTTTTGAAATCTGCTCAGGGTAGGTATCAAGCAAACAACACCGGAGAAGCAAATTACATAATTACTTTAAATCTACAGTGTGGTGTATGATGCATTTTAATGAATCAATCCTGTCAAAGACTGATTAAAAACATGGCTATTCTGTGCAGTAGACTACATGGCAATTACAACAAGCATAAGATGGTTAAAACAGAAAAACAGTCTGGGGGCTGCTCCTCTAGATTTTGTTGTTTCTATTGTCTTCGTCCTGCATGACTGTATGTGTACCAGCTCATTAGTACTTCTCTCAGCTCTCAGCATATCACACTGGAGACTCTTGGCTTTCCATCAGCATTGCAGGGAGCGCTACAACTGCATTGGTGCTATGATCGATTTAAGTTTTGTCTCTTCCCCTGCAAAGGAAGTGCAAGACTGCAGCAGACTTGTGAATGTCTGAAGGTTCTGTGTCCTACACCTGCCGTTACAGTGAATTCACTGCATACAAGTGCCAATGCAGGTTTCCTTTATCACATGTTGCCCAGTCTGAAACATGTTTAGATCAAAGTCACTTTCTCGAGGTAGACAGTATTCATTTTATTCACACTCCATACATCTCCCCTTTTCCCACACAACAAGGAGTGCCAGAATGCTGCACTGAATCTTTTCTTACTTTGCTCTTCAGCTTACTAGGCAATACATGGAGGATGTTTCTCATGTCCTCTCAATCCCCACTGCTTTAGCCCAAGCTTATATCTGAGACGTGATTTCAGACACAGAAACCAACAGGAAGTGTGAGAGCTTTGCTGAGGCTCAGGGAGACACAGGATCATCAGTTTACCGGTTATCCTGATAAATTGAAGAACAATAGAAATAATGTTGATTTGCCACAAAAATCTACTGCTCCTTGATGTGATTTTCAGGCAGATGTGTTTTTCTTTACTCAGTTTTTGCCTGCCACTTAAAATCCATCCTTCTGAAACACAGAGTGTCAATGATTTTTAGGTGTTATTGATCAACTTTTGAGTAAAAATGATGACACTGTGTTAGGAATTTTAGATCTAGACCAAAAAAACAGGCTTTAAGCATAACCCTGTGTCAGATGAGCTTGTGAAGGCTCAGCATACAACCCCTTGTGTTGACAGAAAGGACAAATCCTAGCCTTTGGGAGGTGGCATTCTCTGCTCTGAACTAGCAGAGAGCCTTGTGTGATGAGACCTAATATAAGAACAGCAGTAAAGTTCCTACAGTTGGCTTGGATGAACCAGAGCCCAGATGCTTCTGTGTGTTGCACAGGTTTCAGTCCTCAAAGTTGTAAAGATGGGGAGCACGAGTTGACAGTTTTGCTGCCTGGAAGACCATTTCACTTCCTCTATCACAGCTGTTCTGCATAACAAATTGGAACTCTGGAACAGGATTCTATTTTGATGAGTACAGCAAAAATACAACAGGACTGACACAGAGGTTACAATGCAATCAAGCTCAGCCTTGGAGAGAAACATGCCCTGGACAGAGTGCTCACTTTAACAGCTACAATGTGCCCAGTGGAATTGCAAAATGGATTAAACAAAAAGTATTAGAAAAGAGCAATAGAGTCTTCTTCAAAACAGTCTTCTGCAAGTGAAACAGCCTAGAAAAGCAAGACAGCCAAGCGTGTGAAAGGAGAGAAGTGTTTTACTGCATAAAGAGAAGAACCAGGGCAACGCTAGTGCAACCAGTGCCTGTGGAAGACAATACCATTCATATTGCCTCTGTAAACCACTGACTGCACTCCCTGTTGCACTGGGAGCTAAACTTGCTAATGCAAAACAACCAGGTTGTTACGAGCAAGAGCAAAGGGAGAGTACATGCATGCAAATAGTGAAACATATCAACAGCAGTATATTTCAATTTTCCCTCTAGGAGATTGTATTAAGGAGGGTTTTCTGTACATGCACAGCAATCCTATAAAATCTCCATGCACAGGTAGATTAAGATTGAATAGTAATTCTTATCACCTGGTCTTAATGGAGCTATGTCAAGCTTTTACAGGGATGAAACATGTTATAGAAATGACACTGAAGTGTAATACAATTTAAACAATACTGCTGCTGCTGAGCCCTTAGAACCACAAGTAACCACCAACTCTCATAACAATGGTAAGAATGTCTATAAAGTCCTTAGATCTAAAACTAACTGTAGTAATATTTACATAGTTTATGCTTGTCTTCTAGATTTTGAGCATCTGGGCTCTACCAGAGAAAAGATATTTCACCTTCCTTCCAGTCAAAATCTGTCAGAGCCCTAAAAGCAGTGATTTTAAGAAAAACACCAAGAATTCTGAGATCTCCAACTCAAAAAAAGACATTTGATAACAAAATGAACAGGTCTTTTACTCGAGTGTGCCATAAAACTGGATGGCAAAAATAAAATCTCTGCGAAATTTTGTTAGGCAGTTCCATCAACTATGTAAATCAATCAGCATTTGCTGCTAAACTCCCACATGACAGGAAAAGAGGGCACAATCTAAAAGTAGCACAAATCCATGAGGAGATTAACTGAAACTGCAACAACATCCCCTTTTTATCGCTGGAACAGGTGAGCAACCCAAAAGAAAAAAGTATTTAAGCTCAAACACAAAGATCTTTATTACACCAAGATCAGGAGTACAGGGTTCATTGTCCAGCAAACAGGGAACATGACTTGACACCTATTAGGACAGTTTCTCTACTAAGAATTTTTTGGCAAAAATAAAAGTTATGCAATAAAAATAACAGCAGAAGAAATAACAATATGGAGAGCTTTTGCTCACTGCCACTGTTTGCCAAGTCTAATTCAGTATTTTAACACAAGTGTTTGTCTGGAGTGTGCAATACTGTAGCAAATGCAGTTCCTTTTCTCTCATTTGAGGGAGTACACCAGAGCAGCTCAGTGGGTCCTGACCATTACACTGTAATACAAAGGCATTGGTAACCATTTCTTCTGACAACTACATTAGTACCATTCTCACACTAAAAACTGATATTATCCCAGTTCACCCTAGATTAATTATCCCAAATCAACACTCCAGGTTTCAGCAGTCACCAGCTCGAACGCTCTGCATCAGATTCCGCCTCCAAAACACTCATCGTTCTCAGGGTCTATTTTTGAATCAATGCAAGTATCTGACCTCTGTGCAAGTGAGTCAATACCAAAGCTGTGCCTATCACTACTTGTTCTGCAATCACTTCACAGCATCACTACAAACGTAGTTACTTTCTCATTGATGGCAACTGCTTACCTGGGTTTTGTGGGTGTTCACGAGAGAGGGTGCAGCAGCCACCATGGAGCTGCTGCGAGGCCTTGGCAAAGGGGTAATCTCTGGCTCAGGTGACTTCTCAGGTTTTTCCTGTAGCATGTGCCTCAGCCTCTGCAGGTAGTACATCAGTGACCACTGCGTGCCCTCCTCGGACCAGTGTGGCTGCAGCAGGCAGCGCAGCACAGCCACGTCGAAGTATGTAGCATAGCGAGACTTCTGGCATGGTGGTATCACCAAGGACACCCTGTTCCAAAAAGCAGGAGTAGAAATGTTAGTCTTCAGACTCCTTAGGCCTTCTTAGATACTCGGCTCTCTGCATGAAGGACTGACTCTTTGGGACTAAGGTACCTAAATGAGGAAAGCATTATTGAAGACATGTAAGTGTATATTTAGCTTTCAGCTCCCCAGAAGACTCCAGTACATGCTTTTAAGTGCTTTCTTGGATAGGGTTGCTTTCTTAAACTGTGATCTGAAGATAAGCCTCCAGTACCCATGCTAACTGAATAATTTGTTTAGCAGGAAACAGACAACCCTAGAGCATCTGCTGTTCTGATACTAGTAACACATATTTAGAAATGTTTTACATTCGTACATGTCAGGCCTTACTTAAGAAAAAGCAGGCAAGACAGCTAAGTTAGTTAACCCTTTAAGCTAATTAAATTGATTCCTATTATAAGTGAAAGTTACTATTATGGACATTCTTTGTCAAGGTGTTCTAGAGAAAAGCACCCTTTTAAGCCCTCACTATAATTTTCTTGCCCTATTAATTTCCCGATGGATTTTAATATGGAATTTCCTAAGTATTGTAGAAATTAATGCACACAAAAGCAAGACATCTGTAGTGAGCATCAAAAAGGAGAATCTAGAAATTTCAGATTTCAAAGGCATCATATGTCATTCATAGCCAATCTTTTTGCAATAAAATGCCCCAAACTTTTTATTCTTAATCTTTTATACCACTTCTCTCCCAGAAGAGTACAATTGGCCTGATCTACCCTCTGTATGGTCACTAGCTGTCAGGAGACAATCTGTCAGAAAAGAAGCAAGTGAAAGGGAGTCAGAGGAATGAGATTCTCATGGCAAGAGAAGGTATGAAATCCTAGGGGTGGGGCAGGAACTCTGGATATCTTTTTTTCTTTTGTCTGCTGAATACACATTTTGGATGTTTCCACTCTGTATTAGAAACACACCTCTGTGCCCTGCTTATTTCTGGGATTTTGGGATTTTATAAAAATTAAGAACACTTTCATGCACTATATTCTCAGGCATTTGAGAATCATCATAAGAACATCAAATTCGTGTTTTGTTTTTTGTTAAAAGCCATTTTTATTATCAGCTCTGCAAAACAGCATGCAAACAGTGTGGACAGGACATCTCCAGCTGTGTACCACCACATTCTGAACAGATGGGTCCAAGGCCACAGTCCACAATAACAGCAATACTGACCAGCAGGACCTCTGAGTGCTCAGGTGAAGTGCATGTGTTAAGCGCTTTGCTGGATGTCTGCCCTGTGCATCCAAGGCAGGTATGGAACTGGCACAGGAGAAAGAAGTGCACATTGAACACTGACACCAACTGGAATCACATGAACCCTGCTCCATCTTACATGCTTGGAAACAGGGAACAGGTGTAAAGGCTGGGCTCGGATCAATGCATGGATCTAGAGCTCAAACCTGCAAGAGCTGGTTTGCTGCCAGCCCCACAGGCCAATGCTGGAGGCACTTGCCAACTGCAGACCAGCCTGTGTCAGCATATGTCACACTACATGAAATACACAGATTCAAAGTTTCTTCCCTAGTGCTGTATTCCAGCTAAAAAGGCTGCAAGTTTGATGACTTTGAAATGAGCTGTTATAAAAACCTGAAAAACTGAATTAGGAAGGAGAAAACAATACAAAATGGGAATATGCTGTAACATTTTCCCCATAAACCTGATGTGAAGGGTGGTTTTGTCAAAGTCTAGGTTGTGTCACATAGATTTAGCCTGCAAAAACCCAGATGTATACTCAAAGTATCCCAGCAAAAGAAATAAAACCCATCATCCCAGCAGCAATTGTGAAAGGTGATGCATTGCTCCCCAGTCTCTGCAAGACCCTGAGCAGTGTATGGGGCTGACCAGTCTTTCATGCTCCCCTATCTGTGGCACAGGCAAACCTGAGGCATGACACAGGCTGGAGCAAGGAATGTTCTCCTTATGAAATATTTGTAACTGAAGTCCTTCCTGCCAAGTCTGTTTCCCAGGCAGCCTGTTCAAGGTAGCAGCTGGATAAAGGGCTGTAGCTTTATTTGCTTCAGGGTTAAACTGTATCATCTCTATATGGAGAATTATACTGAGTGGAGGAGCAACACTTAGCCAGGATCAGAACAAGCCATTTGTTTGAACAGTTTCTGAAGAACCAGAAATTAAACTCTGTGCTTCATTTAGAGGAAAATCTAGTGCTTGTATAATCAGCTCCTGGTTGCCTGTGACTGCAGGGGAAGTGGAAATGTAGCCTTCCTTCAACCCCTGGCCAAGGACAAAGGAATACTTTGGCTGTTGCAAAGCAGAGTAAACAACATTTGTTTCCCAGTTGTGTGTTGCTTGGCAACCAAAGCTCCCAGTACAGTTTTAACTCATCAATTAGTCCTGCAAATGAGGAGGCATAATGATGCTCTCTTCAAAGCCTGTCTGAAGCTTCATCCCCATGGCAACCACCAGACCCTGCCTGACAAATTGATCACCTGATTCTGTCTTCTTAAAAGGCTGCTTATTTTTTTTACAGCTGTGTACTCTCTAAGCAGTAGTGTTCACACACAGAAAGGCAGCTCTGTTCCCACCTTCAGTTTTACTGGCTCACAGTAATACAAATTAAATAAAGATCCAGAACTGACAACAGGCTTGATAAAAAATCCCAAGGGAAGCTTCCTGATGGGATGAGAGCCTTAACGAATAGCTTTTTCCTTTGCACCACTGAAAGGATGCCCTGAGCTCCCATTTGAGAGATCAGAGCTGTTCCTAGATGATATCCAGAAAATCACTCCATCCTATACTTCTTCTGTCACTGTAATGAAGCCATTTCTTAAAACTGCAGTGTTTTGGATTTGACATTTCTCAAAAGAGATGCAACAGCACCAAAGTTTTCAGGAGAAGTTTAAGTGACGCTCCTAAACCAATAGAGACTTAAAATTATAGCACTCCCTCTCAAAAATCTCTGAAAATACTCATCACCTTAATTTACTTTATGGCACTACTGAGTGTCCAGCACTACTGAAAATCTAGTTCCACCTTTATGTGCCCAAATCTAGATTAATTTATTGGTGCCAAGCTGCAAAACCACAGCCTGAGCACTGCAGGACAAGCTGGAAGCATGTTTGCAAGGCTGTGCTTCTTTGTTAGTATGTTCCTTTTGGTCAGTAGTCTTAAGCCAGCTATGCAGCAGGATGCAGAGGAGGCATAATGAAGGCAAGGGAAAGAGGCTTGCAAAAATTCTTTGCTAGGGGGAAAAAAAATCTGGTCAGAAGGAAGTCAGAAAATATACCAGTTGCCTGAAGCTGAATCCAGCCTAGAAGGGGTGAACCTGCTGGTTATTTTTTGAGTCCGTAATTATAAGAAACAAACATTCTAGGAAAGACCAAAGAAACTGTCCCAACAGGCCAGCTAGAGATTTCTCCAAAGAAAGCAGAATTGAGTAACAAGAGCTGCCACCTTTTTCATCACCCAGAAAGAACTGAGATTTGTTAAAATAAGAATTTGATACAAACATCCAGCACCCTCAGCATGTACAGATGAAAGTGCATTCAAGATAAAGGACTTATGTGACCTCCACCGCTGAATCACATGAGCCCAAGTTTTTCTTGAAGGTCTTTGTACCTGGGATGTGCAGTACCTCTCTCCTGAGAGGTTTGGGAGGATATGCTTCCATCCAAGGAATTTCCAGGATGACATGCTGAAACAGAAGCCTTTGGAGGTAGAGAATCTGGCTGCGTTGTCTCACAGACCACCTGCAGTCCCTTTGAATAGGTGTAAAAAAGAAAATAGGTACATAAATATACTTATCTCTCCCATATTAGTTTTATAACTGCAATTTGAGCTTAGACATGACCATTACTTACACCATAATACCATGGAAAAACTGATCAAGCCTGGCACTTCTCAATACAAGGCATTGTACAGTCAAAGGGTACATTGCACATGGCTCTTGCCCAGGAGAATGATTTGGGATGGAAGGGACCTTAAAATCAAGCTCCAACCCTCTTGCCCTACACAAGATCAGGCTTCCATCCTATAAGACAGGGTAAGGCCAAGGAGATCCAAATAGCTATACCCCATACCCTTTGGTTCCACAGCAAACAATTTGGGAGCCTTAGATGTGAAGAGCTGTGAATAACTGTAATTTCTGGAGATGGAATACTTTAGGGTGGAAACTGCAAGTTATCTTTCAATATTTATTCCCCCCTTCCTCAGCACTTTATTCAAGCTTGTCAAACCTTAGCATAGAATTTACCTCAGTACGTCCACTATCCAGATTAGGGGATTCACAAGTCATGCTCTGATTATTGGTGGGAGAACTCCTCTTGGCTGAGAAAAGAAGTCAAAGCAGGACATTTTAGAAAACGCCTCCTACATTATAATCTTATAATACAAGGATAAACCAGAAAACAAAACTAGCATCTATCTGCTGCAGACTTCCTAGGCACTAGTCACAGCCATAAAAAGAAAATATGACTGGTTTAGTTTTTTCAGGTCTTTCCATTGTGTTGTCAACAACACTGTCTACTGAAAATCTCTATTTCTTTAAAATTAAACTTGAATATAAATTTCATCCTAAATCCATTTTCCATCCATTGTGTTTTCCTGTGCAGACTAGTGACTTTTATTTTGGAGTTCTTCATCCCATTTGTACATATATTCAGGTCCTTTTCTAGGTTACGTCACTCAGAGTGTATTGTGATTTCCAATTTGCCAAATGCCTTCAGCACAGGAAATACATGGATGTCACACAGAAAGTTTGATCTGTAATACTGTAGCAGACCAAGGGCATCACACAGACTAGGATGACAAGTCTTAAAATACTGTTGAAAGTTGTGCAGATATGACTTTGAATCAGACTGACTGCAAAACAAATATTGCAAAGCTTCTTCATTAGATTTTTAAAAATCTCTTGTTTGAAGGAAAATTTAAGTAAATGTCACTTTCTTTTTTCCCACTTTGAGACAATGCTAAGATGGCAGCACCTTCCTAGACATAAAAGACTTCATCCCAATTAGTATTTCTGTCCTGCTGAAAAAACTTCCAAAACATAATGGAGCATTTTCCTTTCAGACTTGACCCTGAAGTTATTTTTAGGGATTTTCTGACCACACACAGACCTATAGAAAAAGTTCCAATTGTCAAAGAAAATTTAGGACTAATTCCCTTTGTTAGTGCCAGGGCTGAAATACTATATTTTAATTCTAGAAGTTGAAGCAGAGGGACAAAGAGCATGACATCAAAGACTGTTTTAAATAATTTGGAAGACTTGAATCTTTTTAATTCTGGACTGTCCCAGTAGGTCTACAAAGTCTTCAGAACAAAATATGACATCCAAAATGACCTGTTATCAGAAAAATCTAATTTAGCGAATTACATTTTCACTATGGTGAAAATTATAATTCCATGCTTTTGAGAACTGGGAGCAATGCTACAGCAGTATACCCTGATCACTTTCAATTCACCACCTTGCAGGAATTATAAAAAAACTACTGTCTAAAATATAACAGTAAAAAAGTTTCTTTAGGACTAGGCCAGACAAAAAGACTTGGAAGCCTAAGCACCCAACTCCAGTCTCACTATGGCTGAAGCACAAAGGAAGAGCAACTCTTTCCAGTATGCAAAAGTGAATTTACAGCCTAGGCCTTCATTGGACTCTCTTAAAACTTACCTTTTCTAATTTCATAACATGCTGGAAATCAAATTTTAAATAGCAGAAGAACCACATGTGTGCTCTTCACTTTTCATTTTTGTCCAGTGCCAGTTTGGGAAAGATTTCCTCACTCATGTCAGGCTGCTGTGAGATACTGTCTTTGCCCTTCTTAGCAACTAAGGAAGATAAGGCTAACAGAAATTATATGAGGCTGACAGAAATGATAACTCTACTGAAAAGTTATTAATTTCCTATTTGTGATGGTTCTTCCATCTCCTATTTAATTATTATGCAAATGTCAATTGACTCTGAGGGGAAACAACCTTAAACTACTCTTAAGGTTTGACTAGTTCCTGCAGGATCAACATATTCCTTCATGTACGATGGCTACAGAATGTAAGGGCAGCATCAGGCAAACAAAGGGAAAGGTTTCCCATACCTCAGGAGCTACATTACCATAGCAAAGTCACAGACCTGTAACGATGTTCCTGATGGGTTTTACAAGAGCATTGAAGGCAGAAACTTCAGGCTGCCTGTGTTCCCACATTGGCTGCCAAATAACAAGGCCACTAGCCAATCGGAATGTCAGGTCAGACTCCTAAAAAGAAAAACATGTTTTTGCAGTTGTTTCCAGTCTGTGAAGACTGTAATTGTTCCGATGCACAGAAATAAGTGATACCATGGGCAGTTGTCCAGTCAGCATATGTTAACTCAAGGGCTACTGACAATACTCAGCAGACTCAATACATGTCAACTATGGCTGGTAAAAAATCATGGGGAAATTTCAGTACAAAAATCTACAAATTTTTTTTTTCAAATAAAATTTCTATTCTAGTTAATGAACCCTGTTTTTCCCAGGACATTGAGCTGTTAAGAGAAAAGGCCATTCCTGTCACAAAGTATCCCTTTTAATTATACATAACCACTTTATGTTTAGTATTCAAGCTCAACTTTAGGATTTACACTCTAAGACTTGAACTTCTTCCCCAAAAGAATAAGAATGCTAAATATTAAAGCATTACTTAGAAATCGAGGAAACATGTTTACTGATTACTATGAAGTAGTGGTATACATTACTGTTGTTATCATTAACACTGTTAGTACCTGAACTCTGTCAATACACAGAGACACTGGTACTCCTTACACTTGTGCTATTGCTGTTTTACATATGCAAGCAGCTAAAATCATATAAATTAGTACACAAGTAAATCTTAGCAGGATCAAGGTGCAGCTATGCACTTACTTGACCTAAGGTCATATCTATATTAGGAGACATAGATGTCACTATAGCCCCAGCTATCCCTGTCTGGCAAACAAACATGGTAACAGCAGCTTCGGTGGCATAATTATAGGTGAATAACACTCTCCTATTGACATAGCCCCAGATGCTTCGGTGGATGGAATGGATGATGCAGACAGAGCTAAAGGAATGGCAGGAACTGACTTCTTGTAGCTATCCAGCCCTCCTACTCCCTACCCTCTGTTAGTGCTCTTTCATCATAATCAACTCACAAGCTTGGCTTAAACTAAGCTTGGTTTTATTTACTGCTTTTACTAACAGTGACTTGCAAGGCTTTTAGACCTGGGAGCAGTAACGTTGCATTTTCACTTTGCACTCCTAGCTTGTGGTAACATGCCAACACTTCTACCTGCAGCTATGCAGTTACAGAATTACATGCATCCCCCAAAGCCTGATTTAAAAACACATTGCTCAAGACACAAATTCTCCCAGGAGTTAGGAATTCAGTAGTTTAGGTCTGTCTATGCAAACATGTGTCATCTTCCTTGATGCCATGTATTACTTTGGTTACCTGATCAGGTAGTATCCTTCCCCTGAGACTTACAAGTGACACAGAGAGGACAAAGCTCACTTAGTGAACCCGTTACATGCCTCATTTAACTCCTTTCCTGCACTTCATTTTGATGATAGAAATGTGCATGTTTTAATGGGCTCTTCGATGTTCATCACCACAGTATTCCAGAGATCTCAGAGATTTTCAAGGTAAACTTCACATACTGTTATTAACCTCATCTTGTAAATGACATGCCAGAAAGATTAATATAAAAAATTGGAACTCCAGTCTCTAATAGCAAAGGTCTACCTCCAGTTTCATTTCATTTATTCAAACGGCAGCCTGCATTTTTTGTATAGCGCTGAGAAGAATTCACTATTTCTTCCTGTCCTGTCCCAGTAGCCTACAGAGAACTAGCAAACAAGTATGAAAAATTTGGGCTAAATAAATTTAAGACTGTCGCTGTGGTACTGCTAGCCGCATGCAAGAACCAGGCTGAATCAGGTGAGGCGGAATTCTGATTTTATTATTTAATTCTAAAACTTATATAGACTTTTGAAATTTCCTCCGGATTGGGTCAATTCAAAACCTCCCCCTAGGCTGATAGGCCAGGTTGAACTGTCCATCATTCCAGAGACAGTTTCAATAACATCCAAACCTTATCTTTGTTTATAGAACACAGGGAGAAGAAGAGAAAAATTCCCACGGGAAAGAGTCTGTGCTGTCACATAAGACTACTGTACAGGAACTCAGTAGCAGAAGTAGAGAAAGAATCTAGTTCTCCAGTCTTGCTTTTGCACGCCTTAATCAAAAGATTATCCTTTATCTCCTGTGTCGCTGTTGTGCCGGGGACGGCAAGAGAAGAAACACGTGAATTCCAAGGCTCAGGGGTAAAAGGAAGCGTTTTAATAATTTTCCAAAGGCTTTTATATGTTAGTTCGCAAAAGTGTGTTAAATGGCATAAGGTAATTGGTCCTTTGGCCATCCACCTTTTGAAGGGATTGGCCAGATTCTAAGACACCCATTTCTAAATATTTTCTATTTAGAACTATAACAATACTGCATAACAGCTTGCAAGAGAAAGGGATTAGTTTACAGAAACTTCTGTTTTCAGCCAGTGTCTGTGAGAAAGCACAGTGGCAGAAAGCTGGAATATCTTTCTGCAACCCGGGTTTCAGCATCTACACTCCTGTTCCTTCCTATCTTCTTCAACTGTTGCAGCTTATAAAGCAGGATTAGAACAGATAACAGCCCCATCACTTCATAACTTTATAGTCCTTTTTTCAAGACCCTACTCTTTACTGAGGCCTAGATGGAAACATAAAGGCTAAATGGCAGCCTCCCAGAGGCAGGAGTCAGAGCATGCAGAAAATATCTTTTCATCACATCACGCTGCAAAGCTGATGCACTCAGCATAAAATTAACAGAGCAATCCCAGTAGACAGGAGGCCTGCAGCCTGCTTCGCACTTCAGAGCAAAGGAATGCTCCATTGCTTTTGCCGCTGCCATGCTTATAACAATGTGCTGGTAGTCAGCATCAAGACAATTAATAATGACAACAACAAATCCCAGTGGCAGCCCCATGGTGGAATTCCTGAAAATCTAGCAAGGCTTTTCTGAGCAATGCTTGAGAATCACCGGAGCAAGTTAAAGCTCGCTATCCTTTCTGCAGTTTTCAGTATCCCAGAGACTTCACAGGGGCCACATATCTTTGGCATTCCCAGAGGCTAAAGATGGCTCGCTTCGTATTTTTTTGTCTTTGTGCCTGCCTTATGCTGTGGTGATTATTCATGTCACTGGAAGGATTTCTTCCCAATGGCAGCAGTATTCTGCCAGCTTGGTAAAACCTTGCCAGTAGTACCCCAGTGTGCACTGTAGACAGAATTAAATAACAATCACAAAGGCAGAATCATTCCTTTCCTGTTCAGAGCTGTCTCCACAGAAGCACCCCATCAGTGTACCACTTACTTTAATCCTGTGGACGAGGGGAGCAAAGAGGAATACAAATAGCTCTACTGTGGCCATGGAATTCTGGAAGAACTTCCTTCTGTTATTCTCCTCCTCATCAGTTATGATGCTGGGCCGGGGATGTCCTGGTGATCCTTGGTTTTCAGCCTGGTGGATAAAGGCACTACTGCTCCCTCCCCAACCAGAGCCTCTGTCTCCTCCAAATTGGTCATTGCTGCAGTCTTGAGGAGCCTCCAGCAGCATCCAGTGAAGAGTGTGAAGAAGCTTTGTTTCAGCTACTCCAAGCTTATCCTGATGCCCTGTGTGGAAAAATACATCACAGTTTCTCACAGGGTTTCAATTAATGATACTGTTGAGATTGTTTCAGAGTTACACTGGAGGCTGGACATTCAACTCCCAGATAAGAATTTGAAAATTAAAATTCTGCAATTAAAAGCACCAGCATTCTCTCTCATTATGTTTGAAACCTCCTAAATCAGAAGCCTCCATTTATTTCACAGCATTTGGAGTTCAGTCTCTGCAATGTCAGCCACAGGGCATGGACAGCAGCATGGACACAGAGTGGTCCCAAAAGAAACTAACTCAACAGTCTTGTCTGTTTGACTTTGTTGAATAAGGCAAAATGCCAGTGAGCACTGCAAGGTGCTCAAGCTGTATCTTGTTAATGTTCCCTACTGACATGTCTCAGGAAGTAAATTCCTGCTGAAATCACTGCTGGACTTGCCTCTCTATTGTCTGATTGACTATCTGCTGAGAGTCACATGCATTGGTCTAAATAAAAAGAAAAATAGGAAGAAAAACCCCCAAAACTGAAGATATTAAAAGTACCTGCTGCAACTGACCAGTGCAGCATGCCTTGAAAGAAATACGTATTCCTTCAAGGAACCCATGTCTTCTGGGTGCTAAAGCAAGTTCTATTTCTGCTGGTAAATAACTAGCAAAATGTTATCAGTCAGATCTACTCATCAGACCACTAACTTCACCGGGGAAGCTTTCACCGATTACCATTCTATAAATGAGAAAGACAATCGTCGAGAAAGACAATCCCCAGAAGAAATTAACTAGAATTCTATGGATTTTACGTTGGCACCCTGAGCAGCAATCTGTCGTATTTTAACTGATAACTTCAGGTATGGAAAACAACCTCACATGAGCACTAACCTAGCTTATTCCGGTTGGAGAGCAATGTTGCAGTGCAGTGCAGCACATGAGGGAGCGCAGCTTGGACAAGTTCCCAGCGAGAAATGCTCTGGATGGCTTCAGAGAGAGCTGGAGAAAGGCCATGCAGCTTGTTTTCTACTAAAACTCTTTCAAAAGACTAAAAGTACGAACAAAGAAAAAAAGACATTGTGTCTATTTCTGCACATTCCTTCCAGTACAGGAACATTCTGTTTTAAAAACCTCTAATCTCTAATTGTATAAATATAGCACATTTTATAATACTTTTCCTGAAAAATACAGACCATAACTAAAGCTCAGTAGACATATGGACATACTTGACTAAGAAATGAATGGACCACGCAATACATTTTCTGCAACAGAAGAGAATTGAAGCAAGTATCATCTGTATATTAGTTAAGTGCTGACATCAAGCCAGACTTGTAGCTGTGCTGGGTAAAGCCAGTAATCCTGACTTACAGTTGTGTTGGGCATACCAGTAATCCTGTTAGAAGTCACAGGAGCTAGGAAAGCCTGTATTTGTGGAGCTGAGTGCTGGATATCCTTAAACACACATGCTCTTTCAGTTTAGTGTAACATAAAGGGCAACCCACTAAAGGCATACAGGCCTTAGGAAATGTTTTCGCACCCTGTCACAAAAAAATTATCAGTGTACAAAATTTTTTGTCGAGCTAGGATGTAACAGTTTTGTGAACCCTTACAGAGCTGATGGCTGCAGCAAGTTCATTATTTCAATGTCAAGCAACACAAAATAAGGCTATCTGCCCCTGAAATCCCTAAGGAAGCTCCTTATCGCTAGTTGCTCCAACTGTTTTAATGAATTGTTGCTCTGATCAGATCAAAGATCTCATTATAGGTCACAAGTGCAGTTATATTCCTTCACTGAAGTATCTATAGCAAAGATAATGACAATGCATGTCCTTGCCATAAACCAGCTTAGCCTCACAAGCTGTTTCACCAATTTTATCAAGCTCTGGGCAAACAAGTAACTGTTGCCCAAAAGATGCTTCAAAGGCCCTCACTCCAGATTCATAAAGCTTATCCTGCAATACTAGCCATATCAATTTTTTTCCTGTAAAATTGAGGGGGTGGTAATAAAAATAGACTTAGTTACAAAGAAGAGCAAAACGAGCATGTCAAAACACGCTCTCCTGAATGAGCAACCACTCCCAAGCATGGCATGCTGACTTGTGCTAACAGGCACTCTCCTGCCTGTCCCAGCAGCTGGGCACATTTTTTCTCTCGGTTTGCGGCCCTGTTTGCTGGTGTGGGCAGACACGAGCTCCTCTACCAAGAGGCCAGGTGTCCTGATACAAGCATAGTGCCACACCAGTGTAGTTTTATGGCATTCAGTTCTGCTCTGGCCAGCATGGAGGCACAGAAACACACATCTATCCATTATAGAGGACTAAGACTATGCCAACAAAATGAACCCTGAAATACTGACAATAACCATCAGAGCTACCAACAAATACCAGTGTGGAGAAGGTCACACTGCCCACCTACTAAAGACCTCAGGTTGCAGTCAGAAAACGTAACACACTTTCCTTATGGACCAATGGCTGAAATTGAAGGGCATTTGCTATAATATGTGGAAAAACCACTGGCTTCCTGTGGACCAGTCAAAAATCACGTGCAATGGATCATGTTATCAGCAATCTGTGTTTCTTAGCACCAGGAGTGGATAACCTGCCTACCAGGGAAGGGATGCTTCAAGTCACTCTTACAGTGATCTGCTGAGGGCCACAGTGTCTGAAAGGAAAACAGTCTCCTCCATTCAATCCTATCAGTTCAGTAATGGGGGCAAAATGAAGGGATAGCTGATGCTTTGAAAGCCTGGACAGGCCAGGGAGCAAAGTACCCATCACAAGGCCTGACTATTTTGTTCAGTCAGGATTCACAGTAGCACTCTGAGAGCACATTAGTATAAAGACAACAGAGGTTTAGAATTGGTATCCCAGTCAAGGGATTATTACATAACATAAGGGTGGAGCAAAAGCAGCTAAGTAGCCCCAGAAGCAGAACAAGATGTGCATGGTTACAAATACCACAAAGTGTGAAAGAGACAGTGAAAAACATGAGGTTTTATTTATTTTTATCAAAAGGGGACAGGGGACACTCCTTACTCATGGCTCCAGCCCACACACTCCTATTTCCACTCATCCATCAGCTTTGGGGCTCACTGAATCCTTCATTCAGCTAAGCCAAGGCTCTACACAAGCCAAAAGGAAGGTCAGCATAGAGGTAAATGGTTCCTGACAGGTTAGTGAGCTGAATTAGCTCACCAAAAGGCCTGCCAAGCACCAGTGCTGACTGAGGCTTATTGAATTGAATGATCTCACCTCCAGTACAGAAGCCAAACCATAAGCTCACACTTTAGTAGAGTTGACAAAGCTATTCAGTTTGCAGGGCAAGGGGAGAAAAAAAATCACTGCAAGCACCAACACTACTCCGAAGTGTGACAGAAGACACATTGTTGTTCCATGGCTTTCCATTCAAGGTCTCATTCCTGCGTACTTCAATGGCATCAGGTAGAAAGTTCCCCAGCAATTGCCTTCTGCAAGCTCTGACCCACAGTCTGCAGGCTCCAGAAACTCAAGAGGCGTTTGCAATTATATCTTTAGATTAGGCTTGCATTTATCACAACATTTTGGGCTTCTGAGCCCTCGTGAAAATTTCCCTATGTGGTTAGCCACCAGATTCTTCTGTTCTTTCGTGGCCTGAGCAGAAAGCTAAATATTTCTGTACCACAATGAAAGATTAGCTTCTGGAATAGCTTATGTGATCACAAGCATCTGAGACAGAAGTACTGTATGTTGCCAGAAAAATGCAAACACAAAACTGCTCCATGGAAACCACTGAGTGTCCATGCCTGCTACAGGTACTGCCTGGTACAAAACTGCTACTGTGGATGTACTGTCAGCACACCAACTAATTGGCACTAAGCCCCACACTGATAGCTGTCACAAGAAAACCAACAGGAACATGCAGTTCTTTGGACAAGCGTTCCTGTGGAATTTGCCTGGAGTTCTCCATAAAGGTGCAGCTTCTGTCTATACCAGACATTCAAGATGCAAGGTCCTGTGTTGCTCCTGGAGAGCCTCCTTTTTGGTCTGCTGTGACTCTACTCTTTCAGGACCTGCTATAAGGAATATATAGACACTGGGGCAGAAGACCTAATTTTCACCCCGCATGAACTAATCAACTGTTGCTACAGCTGAGAGGAGTTCCATGCTTAAATAAGAAGGCTGAATCAGAATGTGTGAACAAGCTCCCTGTAAGTCAGTCAGAAGACAGATACTGTCACGTTATGGGCATGTCTAGAGTCACAGCCTCAGGGCTCAGGGCTGCAGCTTGGCTAAGAAAACAGCTACCTACTTATAGCAGGCTTGTTCATGCCTGCAACACCCCCCACACACCAAAGGCAGATGAAGAACATCTGCCAAGGGGATAGCGAGGGAAGTCAGTGCCTTGGCTGAAGAAACAGTCCCCTTCAGCAGTGCCCTGTGTGTGCGTTCAGCTCCCTCAGGACCACTTACACAAGCACTTTTCCTTTTAGCCTAGTGGTGACAGCTGTTTTCATAGGGAGTGGCAGCCAGCCTTGTCTGGCTGCCTTCCCACTGCTGCTGTTCTCCTTTTACCTTCATCTCCACCAAGAACCAAAGGCACTGCCAAATACCTTGTGACCAGGATCAGCCCATATGTCACTGTCTGCTCTGTCCTGTACTTCTTGTCTAGGCATCTTCAGGCTATCTGTTCCCATTCCAGCAGCATCCTGGCTGGGCTTTGTCATGGTTTCCTAAACAGCTTTGCTTGAGTTGCATGATCTTCCCCTGCTCTAAGCCCAGGAAAGCTGTACCTGCAGTGAATTGCATAAGGCAGGAAGAGGTCAGCCAGCAGTTGACAGAGGGTGCCCAGAGGTTCCCAGAGGTTGCCAGGGGTTCCCAGAGGTTACCTTGGGAAGCTCAGCACCTCCTGTTACATCCTCCCAACAGGACTGCACATGAAGAAAAAAATAAATAAAGAGCAGGGCCCAGTGCTTAGGCCAGTGCATGTACAGAAGGACCGTGGCAGAAACACAGAGAAATGGTTAGTGCTTCTTGAACTGGACTTGTGTTCTTGGTGGGGACCTTACTGCCCTGTCATTCCAAAGCTCAGTCTGCATCATGAAGGAAAGCCGAGACCACTGCTGAAGTCACTTCAGACTGACTGGAAAGAGCTGGAAGTGCAGGCAGAAAGTACTGTCAGTCTGAGGCAGGTCCACTGAGCAAGGAAGAGTTCCTAGAAAGATCTAGGAACCTAGGAGTTCATAGCACAAGGGGTGGTAAGACTCCATTGTTTACTAAACATAGCAATAGTATAAACATTCACAAGTAATGAAACACAGATGCCAAACATTTTACATACAGAAATTCAGTTTTCTGCAACCATGTCCACTGCCTAGATAAAATAAACGTGGCCTTTTTCTGAACTTCGTTCTTCCGTATCTATACTTTAATTATTCATAATAATAGAACACGTAATTACATTTTCAACAACAAGCAAAAAACTAACAAACAAAAAAACCCCAAACAAACAACAACAAAAAAATCCAAACAGAAAAGAGGGAAACTTTGAATTTGCAGGATCCTCCAGAAAATATTTGAGTTCTTCCATAGCCAATTCAATCCAGAGTAGAAGAATTTAAACATATCTTTGAGTTCCTTACCATCACCCCAAAAATGCATTAGATTTGTACAGCACTCACATGGCATTCCTGTGAGGTCATTTACAGCTTCAACTCATGCACATTAGGAATGGCTTTGTGTCAGGGCAGAACAACTTCAGAACGGGGAGGAGGAAGAACATTAAATCCATACTGAGGCACAAACATATTTAGATGTTGTAAGACAATGTATGGGGGAAGGGTATTTACCTTCAGCTTAAAGGCTATTATTCATAGACCAGTTGAAATAAGTGTGTAAGTGTGATGGTTCAGGTAAAGACAAAAATGCAATGAAAGGGCCAGTTTTCTCCTCAAGTATTATGGTATAAAGCAAAGCTCAAAGAAGCAATACAATATGCTCTTGCAGACCAGATGCTGTACTCACTGAATCTCAGCCTCCAACATCTGCTTCCTCAATGCACATATTGCAGCAAATTCTACTGCAGCAATTTTAGAGCCAAGAATAATAATAGAATACTGCACAATGTTGTGTCATATGCATTGCCAGACAGTTAACAGACTACAGACATGACTGCAACAATTCTGGCTAGAGGATTATAAAAGGACAGATCATGTAACAGGTGCACAGTATTTTTAGGCACACTAGTCAATACAGGGGTGTTAGATAGTCAGGAGGAGGTTTCAGAAGACAAGTACCTGTCAAGTTCCAGAAACCCTGTCTCACCCATGCACTCAGCACTCTGCTGCCCCAATGGGTAATACAGAATGTGTTGATGTGGGCAGACATTCCTGTGCACCAGTAGGTAGAGGAAATGGATGGTGCAGAAGGCAACAGATGTGTCAGTTCAGGCTGTATCCCACGAATTTCTCAAAACTATGTTCCACCTTTGAAAATTTTCTACCATAATTTAATGATTATGTTAAGACCTGGAGAAGAATCAAGTTCTTCATCCAAGAGGTGGATATTTATTGGATCTTTATGAAATGCCTTTTTTCAGAGCTCCCTTTCTCTTTGTTGAAGCATGTGATTTATGTTGTCTCGCAGTTTAGGGGTTTTTTGGGTGTTGTTTGTTTTTTACACTCAGTAAATTCTGGTATGCACTCACAAAAGAAAGGTGCTTTAGAATTAGTCTCGGGGACCTGATGCCAACAGCACAGCAGGAAGCAAAGGAAGTCACAGACAGGTACATCATAAAGAAGGCACAGAGAAGGAAGCTCTCTCCCTCTACTCAACAGTAACAGGTATGAGCCCACAGATGAAGCCACAGCCTCAGATTAGAGGTGCTCCAAGACATGGCTCCTGCACACTGCCGAGGCTCCTGGTAAAGGACACAAGGCAATAAGCTCCATTTTCCAGCCTCTCAACAACCAGGAACTGTCAGTGGACATTAACCAGTGATGATGCTTTTTGCTGCATGTGCTAGAGTTGAAATACATTTTACTCACCAACACACTAAGCCAGCATTCCTCTATCTCTATTTGGTATCTAGCAAAAACCCTGAAAAATTTATGGATTTCTTAGAAGAAGATGACTCAGCAACAGATAAAGCTTCTCCAGCTTAATGTCTTGTGAGAAGGGAGTCAGAAAATTAGTCAGAGTGACCTAAGAACTTTAAACTATTAAGACACATGTCCAGACCAAATTTTTCCACTCTGTCAAGTTTGGCTGCAACTGACTAATGTATTTTAAGTAATCCAAAGACAAGCAACCATTCAAGGAATTCTGAAATTCTCTAGATACCCGTCTTATTTGAACTTGCTTCATGTCTTCCCCTTTTCCTCCTTTTTTGGCAGTAACTTGAGGCTTTACTTGAAGTACATTTAGAAATAAGAGTTACTTGTATTCACATAATAGCCTCTCCTTAATCATGCTGATAGATATGCTCTCTCTAATTTCCAGTAGAAGTGTTTCCTATCTTGCACAGTGTTAAAAGTATTGTTCAAAGCCTGTTAGTATTGTTTAGATTTTCCATATTTTAAGCTTGAAAAACTTTTAGCAATTGCAAACTGAAATGACATCAATCTCATGTAAAAGCACATCCACACAGGATGAACTGCAAGGTTAGACCCAGACTGTCATAGCTCAGTTTGTCTACATCATTATTTATTTAATTACTATGGCGTTACTAATGAATTACTTATTACTAATACCCAAATAAATTCTTTTTTTGTGTCTAAAGATGGACATGATATGCAAATTTTCTAGATGGGAAAAATTTCAAATCCTTCATGGGATAAAAGTACAAAATGACACTGAATGAACTAAATCCATTTCTGGTGTAAGCTGAGAAGCTTGCTGATCAGCCACTATTAGTCAGATTGATTTGCATGAAAAGTTAGTTACCAACAAGAGTTGAAAAAGAGACACATGTACATACCACACAGGAAGCTTCATACTGTTTCCCCAGTTTAGGTCTTAAAAATGCACTGAAAGGAAGGAGAAGAAGCATTAGAGAGCCAGTACATCAAAGCATATTTTTCTTAGTTATTTTTAGGATTTTTCTCATGTCAGAAGGTTGCCAAAAGGCTGAGAAACTTAATGTAAAGGAAGACATAAGCCAAAACTATGTTCAGGTACTTGTTGTTGACATCTGATAAATGCTATTACCTCTTCCAGAAGAAAAAGTGCCCACCCCGATATGTCAAGAGGCATTTAATTCAGCCCACAAATTCCTGGGGATAAAATCTTCCATCAGACAATTTTCAGCCATTTTACCTCAGTGAAAGATTTTCATCATATTCTGTTTTAAATTTGTTAAATACTACTGAATTTGCCTTACCTCTATTTTAAGCCAGAGATTCATGTGCCAGCTCTGTATTAAATATTTTTCTGCACAGCTGATGATGTGGAAGGCTTATGGTGAAGTGCAGGCCTGTATGCTGTACGTAGAGAACACCCCCCCTCTGCTATCATTCTCCTCCAGAATGAGATCAGAGTAAATATTAAAAAAATAATCAGGTCACCTTATTGCAGGTTTTTGTTTTGTTTTGGTTTTATTTTATTTTGAAGGACACTGACTGTGGCATAAGGGGATTTTGTAACTGAGGCCTTAAATTAGAGCCACAACCTTCAAATCTTCCAACCTCCCCCCCTGCCCCTGCAATGTTTTCAGTTTAGAGTTCTGTTAGGACAGGAGACTGACAGGATTCACAAGGAACATAAAGCCCCAGCCATACATTCAGCTAGTCCCTCACACATCTCCAATCCCTCACTCTCCAGTCCTGTGAAATAAGATGAGACTTTGACATATCTGTTTGCATGTTGACCTCTCAAAGCATAGATTACACTTCCAGGATGGCTGCAAATACAGATAGAAGCAAAGCTGCAGGTCTGGTGCAGCACTGACAGATGCTGCTTCTGGCACAAGAGCTCCATGAGCTCTCTTAAAAGATGGGGGATAGAGGGTGGGATGGGCGGGATGGGGAGCATGGACAGAGAGGAAGGGAAAGGTGCATAGAGAAACATAGACATGGATGCTTTAAAGTCAAATCAAGAAGCTGCCTGGGACTGCCACTAGGTTAAACTGCCTTGAGACCTCCTCCCATAGCCGATACACACAAATTGCTCTATCCTGAGCGCAAAAACCAGGTTTTCTTCACACCTTCATGTTGCAGCTGCAGTAATAACTGCATCCTCCCTGCCACTGGGCAGCAGCTGGCCCGCACCCCCCTCCGCACTTCCACTGCCCTGTTGCAGCTGTATCCCAAGTGCCTAGGGCTTGCTGCTCTTACCTGGTTTGCCTCCATAGGAAGGTCTGGATGGGCAGAGGGATGCCACGGCCACTCTCCTGCTCCTGGCCCTCTGAGCTTTTCCTTTTCACCATGATGCTGATGACAGCTGCAGCAGTCTCAGCAGACACACCAGTCGGGATCTCCCATGGCTGCCTCTCGCTCTCTGCAACTCTTTACCCTCTCCCCTCCAATCCCTGCAGCCCACCCCCTCCCTCAACTCCGCTGGTGCAAAATGGCTGCAGAAGGCAGGGAGGAAATTAGGGGGAGCGAAGATGTCCGCGTCCTTCAGCTTCCTCCCTGCTTTCAGCACCTCCCTCTGTGGACAGCTCCCCGCGCCCAGAGCCCAGAGCGGGCGGGCGGTGACAAGGGAGGGAAGGCGAGCGCGCGGGGCGGAGGCGGCGGAGGCACCGCCCCGCCAAACTTCCCGCACCACGCCGGGAACAACGAGCCCCGCAGCAACAGG
>VWZW01008131.1:283948-438766 GCA_013397115.1 Edolisoma coerulescens | reverse complement strand
CCCCCGCCAGTCCACAGCGAGAGGGATTCGCAGAGCATCCCAGAGCCTGCCGGGTCGGGAGAGGGACTTCCTCCCTCCACCCCCTTTCCTTCACCCCTCCCGCTTCCCCGGCACGCCTGCCTTCCTTCCTTCCTTCCTTCCTTCCTTCCTTCCTTCCTTCCTTCCTTTCCTCCCTCCCCCCCAAATGGAGAGAGAAGGGAAGCGTCATAAACCCTCTCTGAAAGTGAAGATTGGTGGTGGGAGCAGAGGAACTTTGGGGTAGTTATTCCACAGATTTTTCTTACACAGAAGAGCCAAGACAGAGGTGGAGAGGATGGGAAGTGCCAAAGCAGATTTACTGGTGTTTCCAATTAGACATCATACTGATTTGACTAATACAAGCATATGTTTGAGTCAGGTTTGCCAGAATATTTCTCAGGCACTGTTAGATTAGCTCTCCTTCTCCACCTAAGGATATCAGATGATAGTATACTACAACAAATAATTAATAGAATAAAATGAAAGACCAATGCAAGTTCATCCCAAACAGTTTTCACAGAAAAAAAAAACAAACAAGTGACATTCTGTTGCTCATATGAAAATATTGAAAATTTAGAGAGATGCTCCAACAAACCAAGTCCATACTTCTTCCTATTTTTCAATCTTCCTACTTAATGCTAGGCACCTAAAGATTCACCAAGATCATTCCTTCCTGGTAGAGTACCTGAACAGATGAACACCACCTATTTACTTCCTTAGGAGTACTTTAAGAAAGAGGTTTGCTGAAAATCCAGTGCCACTACTTAGATAATTTGAATTTACTCCCACTTGAGATAATGTTTTTTCTCTATTGCCCAAGACAATACTTCCTTGCAGTGACTTAGACTAGTCTTGATCTCCAATCAGGGAGAACAGGACCTTGTGATCTAGATTTTGCTTAAATCCCCCTCTTGAACAAAAGGAATAAGTCAACTAACTAGAAGGTAATCTGTTAAATAAAACAAATACATTTGCAACCAAAAAGTTTTGTATAAAATCACTAATCTCCCTGAGCACTGAAATGCTGAACCAGTTGGCTTTGTTCATATTGTCTGGTGGGGTTCTTTGCTACCAGTAACCTGTGCACAGAAGTATGGCCTTTTTATTAATAGGATTACCTTGTTCAGACAGGAAAGCTTTTAATTACCATGTTCTTTCCTTCCATTAAGTGAGATCGGACAGGAACAAAATTATCTTGATTTCTAAAATCTTGTAAGAACTAATACACAGAGAAGATAGTTAAAGCAATTGACTTCAAAATGGAAGGTATATATTAAGATTACCTACTCCACATCCCCTCAAACAAATCCAGGACTTTTGTCTTCTTGTTTGGGCAGTTTGGAAAGCAAATTTGAGCTTTAATTTCTTCCACAATGCCTCTCAACAGTCAGTAGTGAAACACTATGCAGTAGGAGTAATGAACTCATTTTAAAACAACTGGGTTTTTTCCAGTCCTGCAACGTGCTATGAAATTATTGACTAAAGCATAGCCTGTTATGCAGCAAGAAATCTGAAGTCTAATTTTTTTGAGTTTTAGCAATTGTCAAGCAGGCGAATCCCTCTTCTTCCAAGAAAAGTATGAGGACAAAGAAAGTTTTAATGCTATTTGCAATTAAGGAGAATAAGTGAACTGAGTTGCTGAGGCCTCAAAAAGTGCAAAGTCAGTGTCTTCCTGATGGATATTGACAATAGCCCTAACTAGCACTCACAGCTTTCCCACAGGTAGAAGGATTGCTGTCCCTCAGACAGGATTGCAGGCCAGGGGTGGTTTATCGGAAAGTTATTTTAAGTCTTTTATAGTCTCACTCTCAAAATAAGTGCCATTTTAGTCAGTAATAATATTTCCCTACTTTGAGTTTAACACAATTGCTTTCTCTTAGTAACTGGTAAGCACAATTGAGATGTGTTTGGTTTGGGTTTTGTTTGATTTTAAATCTCTCTTTTTTCCTGCATTCAAGCAGCAGCCACAGTAGTTTCCAGTTTGTCTCTCTAAGCCTAAGCTTATTCTTTCCATGCTTTGCTATGCAACAGGAAACCCAAGAGCAAAAGAGAGCACTGCAGCTTGCTCCAGACTACAGCCAAAATCTCCTAGGAATTTTCCTGGTTGACAGGGACACCGGAGGCACTTGGTGTGGTCAGTCCAGGACAGCTCCCTAGTAAACAGAAAGGGATGAAAGCGTGAACACAAAACTCTACCAAAAAAACCCAAACAAAACCAAATTTTATTGGAAAACAATGGCATTCATCAGTTTCAAACCTATGCAGGTAAACATCATTGCTGCCCTGAATAGAGGCTGTCCTAGAGAGCAGAGAAGCTCACTAGCAGCACTTCACTGAGCCTCCAAAGGGGAATCCAAATGGCCTCTCTATGGTCCAAAGAAGAGCAGGACTGGAGCACACATGAGGCAACTGCACATTAGCTCCACATCTGTCAGTGTTAGCTATCACTCAAAGCAGGAGGACAACATACCAGTACCTCTACCTGGCTTTCTGTTACATCCTTGAAGGACTCTTTAGAGGAAACAAATAGCTTTGAAGTTCAGGATTATTTTCCTCACTCTTTCTTTGTGCATAGCCAGTGCCTTGCCCTGTCACAATCCATTAGCAAGTGGAGGTCACATAGCCCAGCACTGAGAGGAAACTAAATCACTACTTGGAATTTTGTTTATGATTACTTTGTAGTAACTGAAAATACCACTGCAAACTGCGGTTCTAGTCAAGCTTGCCATTTGAGTGCAGCATATTGCTCTCCAACTACACCCAGTCACAAAAGACTCATAAATCCCTTTGTTTGTACAGAGGTTTGAAGTTACAGAACTTCTGATGCAAAACAAATTGGAGAACAAAGGAAATATTATCAGCAGTTGGCACTGTCACAAGAACTGCAGGCATGAAGATGCAGATCTCAAATCCAGCCATGGCATGACCAGCACTAAACCCAGGAGGTGGCAAAGGTGGTTTACATTAAGTTTGACAGTGGCTAGAGACAAGTTTCATTCTTGCCTTGTTTTGGAGACAATGCCCACCACTACCACCACAAAGGGCACATGAAGCTGAAGTAATCTCTATCTCTGTAAGTGAAATGAATTGCCTGTGAAGAGAAGAAAGAATTTTACCACCTGGAAGATTTTATTTATCTCTATACTGAATTTCTGCTGGCAGCAGAGGCTTTCAGATTTGCAGTCAGCATTTGACTGCACCTAAATACTAACACTACAGTGGATGCTACAAAGAGAAAGTCCTTGAAATCAGTCCCCTGCCTTCCCTTACAGTGGGGATAGAGAGGAAACAAGTAGACTCTTCAGAGAGGCCATTACAGTAGGACAAGAGCAAAGTGTCCTGAAAATTCACTGGTGCTCTGTTCTCTAGGCTACCCTGGCATCTTGGGCTGGCACAGAAACACAGGTCAGTCTGCCTGCAAAAAGATCAAGACTGAAGTCACTGCTTTTAGAAAGCAGATGAGGGAAGAGTGGAGAAAGCTCTGCACTACTCCCAACAGTTCCTAGCCCGGGCAATCGCTCAGTCACAGAAGATGCCCATGACACTATCTATCCATTTCCTCTCTTACTGCAGACAGGAGGAGTCTGACATGCCTCCAGATCACATGATTCTACTTGATCACTGCTTTATTCGTCAGACAGTTGTGTTTACAATCCACCACAGTAGGATTTAGTCTTGATCCAGTAACAGTCAAGGCTGACAGCATAGCACAGAGTGGGGACACAGAGCAGAACCCGAGTATGAAGCCCCCACTTTATACAGGAGTGCTCAGAGCAGGGGACGGCTCAAACCTCACTGCCTTGCACTTGTTTCCATGGTTATACTCTCCAACTTCCCATCCTCAATCAATCCCTGCCATACACACTCCTAAGAATCCACATCTTATTTGTCTGCAGTCTCTGTGCTGAATCCAGGCTCTCAAGAGTATGTCAAGCCATTCTGTTGTGCAGCAGCCTTTCCAAGATCAAAGCTGAAAACAGCTCCTAAATGTAGATCCCAGAGCAGGAAAAAAAATTTGCCACACTCTCGAGTTCTTGCTCTTCCACTGGCTGCCAGCAGGCTTCAGTCCTGGCTGAACAGACGCATCATGAAGAAAAACCTTTTCTCTCTTGGGACAACCAGTCACAGAAGATTAGCACTGATGGATGTCACTCATTCTACCCTTTCCCATATGGGTCTGTCAGGTAGAAGCTATGTAAAAATTCAGAGAAGCCTAGGAAAGCCCTGTTTTTTCTTTAAGGGCTTTTAAACAGCATGAAAACATTTCAACTAAGGTTCTTCAGAAGTCTCCTTCACAGCTCTTCTAGCTAGCCCTGCTCAAACACAACACAACTGTGTTCAGAAACAAGAATAAATAATCCCTAAAACTGCAAGGATCCCCTAAAATTACAAGTTTTGCTGCTGTTGCTGCATGAATTTGGGCAGGAGTGGACTGCTGTTCGGCTGGATCAGATTCCACAAGAACAGTTAGATATTAATTAGCCACAGCTAAATGTGGCTAATGTGGGCCACATTTAGCTGGAACCAGTAGAGTGGCACAGCACTCATGCACATGAGAATTCTATTTCAAAACAGAGCAGAAACACAGACCCTCCACACTTTATGCAGTAAGTTACTGCCTTTGCATAATGTTCAAGCAACAAATCATATTCACATAGACATTTAACTGCAATTAAATACATAACAGGCACAGCTAGATAAGACAGGATGGAAAAAAATCCTGGAGAAGACATGGGGGGCATTATCTGGGCAAGACTGGGGGAGAAGAAAAAAAAAAAAATTCAGCTTTCACTGTCAGGGTATCGTCCCTTGGCTCAGGACTCTCCATGCTCTGGGATTTGACTGCTCTGGTAGTAGCTGAAAAACTTTTGCTTCTTTTGGAGAAAAAAAAGGCAACAAACCTCCTCCCCTCAAACCCCACCCCACCCAACCTTTTTTACCTTCTTCCTAGAGAAGAAAGTGTGGATCTCTTGTTCCACTGAGTTACCAAACATGCCTTCCTCTCTGTTGCTCAGAGAGAGCTGGGCACTGCCTCCCCAACATGCTTCTCCGTCCAGAACAAGGGTGCTCACACAAAACCAGGTTTGGGAACACCTCCACCAGGGCCACCACTGTCTTTTAGTCCCAGCAACTGGGACTTCTCCATGGCCAAACACCTCTAGGTGGAAGGCCTTCTGCCTCTTATCGATGTCTCTGACTCACCTTCTACCATCTTCCTGTCCAATGCAAGGAACACCCCATGAGCTGAGACAGGCACAGGATGGACAGATACTCTGTACATTTAACAAACATTGTAGCAGGATTCCTGGGCCTCTCTCTCTTTCAATAACAAGTTGTTAATCAAGCTTTTGTTCACAAGTTGTACTCATCTCAATGCTCCAACACCACAATCTGCTAGCAAATTATAAAATAGATCACCTACCACATGCTGCTAATAAGACTCAACAATCACAGAAATATAATTGTTCACTTTGAGAGGGAAAAACAGGTTCTTACCAGCTGTCCTCAACCATTGTTCTAGCTGTGAATGCTTAAATCATGATTTACCCTTTTGTTCTTAGCTTCTTAATCCTCTCCCTTTCCACAAATAGATGATGCATTACTTCTGCCTTGTACCTAAGCATGCTTAGGAGGGTGCTTCTATTGGATAATTAATGGCACTTAATCATTCTTCCAAGTCGTTTGACAGGATTTACTTAAGAATAATGCAGCATTGTGTGTGAAGTCCAGCTTGCTCAAGGTTTGGGATACTTAAGGCACTCCACTCAGTTTTATTTCCCTCCTACACCACACCCCGTGCTGAGCAGCCACCCAGCACACACGGGTAGTCTGTGCCAGCACACAAACGTTCTCTGCAGGATTTGTTGCCCTGAGCAGCAGCAGTATTCTCAGTGGCATGTTGTATGCAGCAGCACTCCCAGTAGAATGCTGCCCAGAGAAGCGGTGCCTGCCCCATCCCTGGAAGTGTTCAAGGCCAGGTTGGACGGGACTTGGTGGAACCTGGTCTAGTGGAAGGTGTCCCTGCCCATGGCAGGGGGTGGAACGAGATGAGCTTTCAGGTCCCTTCCAAAAGGTCCCTTCCAAACCGACCTATGATTTCTCTGCTCCACCCGCAACACAGAGCTGCACTCCCCCCGGGCTGAGTTCAGGCTGGGACTGAGCATCCACCGTGGATCCATATTGACACACTCCAAGCACCCCTAAGTCCACGCTGTTTCCTTGTTATTTTCCAACACTGCCCCAAAGGCTCACCCCTATGCCCCAACTCCCGTCACCTTCAGCACCCTGTCACCGTCCCTGCGCTCCCGCTGTGCCGAGCCGGCTGCGGGCTAGAGCAATCTGCGGGGAGAGCGGGCGGAGGCGGCTGTGCCGCGTTTGCAGCCCGGGGCCGCCATTTCCCCGACACGCGAGGGGTCCTGAGGGCCGGTGTGCGGCCGCGCTTTGCCACGCTGAGGGGTTACCGTGCCCGGGCTCCACTGCTCCGTGCAGGGCACGGCGACACGGCACCCCCAGCCAAGGATCTGCTATCCACAGAATCACAGGGTCCATTTGGTTGGAAGATCATCTCAAGACCTCTGCGATCATCGAGTCCAACCTATGAACTTACACCAGCTTGTCAATCAGACCATGGCACCAAGTGCCATGTCCAGGCTGTCCTTAAACATCTTCAGAGACAGTGACTCCACCACCTCCCTGGGCAACCAGTTCCAATGTCTAATCACCTTCTCTGAGAAGAAATTTGCACCCAGCAGGGAGATACTGACCCACAGAAGAGAACGCAAGCCATAAAAACCAATCATTTTGTTTAAAAGTAAAAGGGATTAGCTGAACAACACAACTGGATCCACTGTGACTGCTCCTGGGCAGACTGAGGGCAGTACCGGCAGGTGCTGATTGCGCAGGGCTTGGATTCAGGAGGAGCTGGATCACAGACACAGGAAGCTAACACATGCAATTAGGTGACAAGCGAGTTTATTTTGCAAAACAATCACTATACAGCAACAAATACAATTGCAAATCGGATTGAAAAACATTAACTACCTACCACCAGCCATTCAAGAAATGCCTCTTTTATGGTAACAGGCTCTAGAATTACCAGAAAAAACACAGGTTTGTAACAGCAGACTGTATTCCTTGATCCCAGCATACAGCATGTTTACTTGTTGGCTTTTTCTCTTTGCTAAAGTTGAAGTGGCTTTTATATGCTTGACTTTTCCCAGTGTGAAACTAATTTACCTTCCTGCAGTGGGAATTGCTGGAGTTGCAGAGCGAGTTGCTTTAGCAATCTGACTAGTGAGTGAACTCACAGACACCTAGGCTAGAAATCTACCTGCGCTGATTTTCACAGCAAATGTGATCTACTCTTCAAGGCATTTGCCTTTGAAGGGACATGTACTTGGGTTTCAGACAGTATTTAGTCCAGCATGGAAAAAACTGCTCATGTGGTAGTCAACACAGGCTGCCTTTTAACTCCCTTTAAGTCACATATTTAGGCAAACTTAGATGTGTGAGCAATCATGATGAGGTTACTACCGTACCATAGCAGAAGGCTGAATGAATAATTCCATTTACTGCTGTACAGTGGAAATACACATTGCCCTTGTAGGCTCACAATTTCCCTCATCATGATTAGTTTTTCCTTTACTGTTGCTGGACAGAGGTTTGCTCAACTTTGATTTCTTTCAGCTTGTGGTTACATAGAAACAAAACTCTGCAGATGAGGCAAAAGCACTCTTTCATCTCTACAACCTGATGGATTATTAAATTTGGGGTGCTCCCCTAGGTACCCAAACAAGGTTTTACCATTCCTTTTGTCTGGATTACCTCTGCTTTGTTACAGAGTTGGGTCTCAGGCACCCAACAAACCTGCTGGCTCAACATGCCTGTGGAAAAGAAACACAACTGATACAGTTTCCAGGAAGCTGGCTCTATCTTCTTTAGTGGGCATTACATATTTACAAACTGTGGTTTTTAAAACGAACACTCTTCTTGAGAAAGTTAAGATTAATATGAGCTTTTCAGTGAACATCTAGAGTCATGTAACATAACTTGGTTTTTATTATTATTATTTAAAAGCACAAAACTCTTAATTTCTTTTCATCTAACTCCACAGCATTCTAGGATTCTTTCTATGGAAGGATGATAATGACTACAAAGGTCTTTGTTTCAGTCAAGACAAGAAAGCTCATTTTAATGCATGAAATAAATTACTTGGTGTGTTACACCACTCTAACTTTGGACTCATTAGGTGGATTAACTAAGCTAAATTTTCTAGAGTATGCCAATTTTAAAAGCAGAATAAAAACCACTTGAGTCTCAGCTTAACACTGTTCCCATGAGATGCTGCTCAGCTTCAGAGAGCAGAGGTTCAGTAATACCATAGTTTTTCTCCTACACTGGCAAAAGGCATAGAAAAGAAAAACCACTGCAAGGCTAATTTATATTAATTGGTAGCATAATCAGAGCAATGTGATACAAATACTGTTGGTTTTCCTTTCTGTCTGTTTTTCTGAAAAAATGGGAAGAAGCTTTTAATGCACCTCACTTGACATTGTTTCCATGTGAATTCTTAGGATTACTTCAAGCAAAACTGTAACAAATACAAGGCAGAAATCAGAATCCTTCAATTGCACTTTGGATGGTTCTAAACTCACTGTCCTTTGTATGAAACAACTGACTTACAAACAGTGTTAGGTACTTTATAGTGTGAAAAAGCTTTTTGCAGAGCTGAAATGTCACATGTGGGGCTGTCAGAAGTTCATATTCAGTAAAGGTTTTAGAGATTTAACCACTCTGTTTTGTATTTGCACTGCTGTAGCAGCTTAGCCAAAACCCTACTTTGGCCTACTGAATATTTACTGTCCAATAACTGCATCACTACCCAAAGGTAATGATGGGGAATCCTGTACCATTAATTATTAGAATCTCCACAGACATAAAAATCTCTGAGAGTCTTTTCAGACCAAACCCCAACACACACATACAGATAAAAATTAAGAAGGAAAAAAGAACAGATCAAAAGTTTCCAAAACACATCATTAACCTAATACATATATCAAGTATAGCTCAACTGACAGTGCAAAGTTTAGTTACAAGGTTTCAAAAGGAAAAGATAAAACAAACTGCAAGAATGTAAACTGGTCATTTCTTTATGTCTCATGTACATAGGGCATCAGCAGGTGAGGAGGATCATCCTCATCACCTGTGTTCTCTCAGTGCCAGTGTTCTCTCAGGTAACTCCACTAGATCAGTTGGTTGTGTATCTCTGCCTTTTATCTTTCATGAACATTTTGTCTTATACTTTTTATAGTCAATATAATCCCACTTTGCTCAGATTTTAAGATGCCCTATTTAATTGATGAATCGCTATAGCAACCAGCCTAGGGAGCTCATTTTTATTTATTCACATATTGTAATTTACAGGCATCTCTGCTATGTTTATCACTGTTATCTGAGTGCCTGAGTGTACATGTGAGACATCACTAAAGGAGTGGAAACAACATCTTAATATTTTTTCTGTGTTTCAACTTTAGCAAAAGAAAAATAAGAAATCAAACATTCATTGTTACTATGGGAATGAAAAAATAGATNAAAGAAAGAAAGAAAGAACCAAACTATTGCAGATTTTTTAAAAATCCATAGTCCAACCTCAGCCATCTTTGGAGACCCTTTCACAAACATCTGGACCCCACAAAAATCATTCCTTTGTGAAGAAAGGGAGGGAAGGGAAGAGGGAAGGAATCCTTTTTCTAGCATCACAGAATAGACTTGCATCTGTCACTAAAACAGGGTCACGGCTTTTAGTTGTTACAGAAAGCAACTTCATGCTACAATTCTCATCTTTTTAAAATGTATTCTTATGAATAGGGAAACCCCCCGCTAACATCTACTTTTACATACCTAAAATTGCAACACCAAAGGGTGCAAGAGACACAGATACTGTGAATAAAGAAGTAGAATATTCAAGTATATGAGGAGGGCGTACCACAAATGGCCACAGAGAAATATATATATCTATAATACTGTATCAAATGGATGGAAAGGATGTGAAACTGGTGGTATGCACACAAATCTAGCTGCTTAACCAACTTTTCTAATCAGACACAAGTCTGTTGGGGTATGAGTGCTTGCTTTCAGCAGCTTTTTTACGTCACTTCCCAAAGCACAGTTCAAATGTTTTCAGCTAGTATTTTTAGTTATTAGTTAAATAATTTATTGGTTTTCAGCTATACACTGACATAATTAACCATGTTCAAAAAAAGTTAATAACTTAATTCAACTTTTGTTCTACTCATTTATACAAAGTAACATATTTTTTTAAATTAAAAGCTGAATTTCCCTATATGCTCCTCCTTCTGTTAAGCAGACTGCTTAATTTAATAACTGTAATAACTTACAATGGGCAACTTTTCTTTTTTATTTCCCCACCTATCAAAAGAACTGTGAAATGAGCAACTTGGGATATTAACAAGGCTCTTCAGAAATAGGTGGATGGCCTTCAGGCACGTGAAAGGTAAAAATGCATTTTATCATAGTACAGTACTCCATGCAAGACAGAGCAGAGCAACAATAATTGTCCAATGTAACATACTGCTGTATACCCATATAAAGCCAGTGTCTTCCTGTTGTAAATGGAGGTCAGGCCAATTTCTGCATCTATGGAATTTTTTTTTTCTGTTTTTTTTTTTAAACTGTATGGTAACTACAAGTCTTGGGATGTAACTTAGTTTTAGACATGGTAAAGAATGAATGGAACACCTGCTCTGAGCCCATTCCTGCCAAGAGCTCATGCCTAAATATTATTACTTCATACAACGCAAAATGAGCAAATTCATAACCCCTGCTTGGCAAGGGCTGCCGTGACGTCTTCAGCGAGGGTAGCAAGCTGGGGTGATTCAAGCAGGTTGATGCTTCCAGAGGATGAGACGTTGCTGAGTCTGCGTGGCGAGGCCATGCTGGACCTGCCTGGTGACTGCGTGATGATCTCAGCCCCATGATCAACACGGGCCTTAGCGTGCTCTCTGAAGTTTAGCTTCTGGCTGTCAATCTGCTCCAGGAAAGTAAAGAATTTCACACATTATATATTCACCAAATTATCTCATTATAGATAATCATTTGGGCATCATTTTGCTTACTTTTAAAAACTATTAGGATTGAAGCTTCTTCACTCCTTAGAAAATTGAAACTAGACATTTTTTCACCTTGTTTAACAGCTACTGGCTTACTATGTTACATTCTCTTACCATTTATGTCTCTGATGGATGCTTTAATGAGAAGTACCATTGTTCCTAGCTGTACGAAGTTCATAAGCATTATAATGGCACTGTGATTTGTTTTCAAAATCTGTATTTTCAAATGTTTGTGGGAGTGATCTTACGTTCAGGATGTTTTCCTCCTGTTTCACAATGGAGTCCTCATCCCAGATCATACCTGTGCTGTCCAACAGCCCCAAACAAGGATTATCTTTAGGGGAAAAGACAGTGCACAAACTATATGACATTTCACTCTCAGCTTAGATGCGGATGCAAGATTGGTCATTCCAAATTTCAAAGGGAACAAATTGGTATGTGAGTGTGCTTCAAAGAGGACAGACAGATGTTTCCTACTCAATTCAGAGCCATTGCTGAATTCACAGCTATAGTAATTTCACTGGGCCAGGGGCACAGTGGGAGCCGTTTCTCTGACAGCTGTTCCTTTACCTTGACGTTACCACCACCAGGTACGTGGTGGGCATTTTCCAGTGAACCAACTTTAGCCTGAGCTTTTTCTTTGAAATCCAGTTTCACACTCTCAATTTTCACACGTCCACCTCCTACAGAGGAAAAGGAAACACAGATTAAGGAACTGAAATGGTGCAGGAAAAAGTGTGACCTGAAGCACAAGTGCACTCACTTCCCTTTTAGTTCAGATCTAATGGTTTTGGAGAAGCACAGAATAATGCTCTGCATGTTCGGTAAAATATAAAACCTTCAACATATATTTAAACTGTAAGCAAGTGCTGCAGCCCTACTGGTTTTCATGGGATTTAACCACACGCTCAAGTATTGCACTGACTTCAGTCTGTATTTCAATATTATGCCAGAGCACCATCCTTTGGCATTATTTTTTATCACCTCTCTAAACCAGGTGGTCTCATACCTTTATGTCTTTATATATTTAGTTAAGTAGTTTAATGTATTTTTATTAACAAAGAGTATTTATTTTCTCTTTGACTGTAAAAGAGAACGGTATCATCCATGATTCTGAGTTCACATAGCAGTATTAGGTCTTTGCTTTGTCCCACAACCTGGAAATTCCTACAATACCTGGTTTGTGGTGGATATTCTTGAGCGAGCCACACTTGGAAGTCACATGACTCAAGTCGATCTTCTTGGTTACAATTTGTACCTGCCAGAAGTGCACACATGCACAAATTACAGGACTGAAGAGAATAAAATTTAAAAAAATACATAAAAAGCCAAGCCCTGCAGAGAAAGAGTGAGAGACTTCTACAAACCACTGGAAAAGGAGAAACGGTTAGTAAAAAACAGGCCATGCCACAAAGGAGGAAACTTTCCACCTGGGGAGATGACAGAGCTAGGTTAAGCTTTACTATTAGCAAAACAAAGAGGAGGATAAAGGAGATCATCTTGTGGGTTCTTTCTAAAATGTTTCTGAGCCTCCTCCTTTCAGAGTGGGTGCTCCAAAGCCGTGCACACAGCAGGACCCATCCTCTTTGCTTCTGTCTTGTTTATGCATCCTGGCAACTAGGATATTTTGGTGACTGTTTTTATCTCTACCATCTGTTTTGTATTCTTCTGCATCTAAATATGGTATGCATTTCCTGTCAATCCACTATGGAGAGTCTGAGTAATCTACACATGTGCCTCCTGCAGATGTACCCGAGCAGGCTGGGGTTCAGCCAGCTGGCTCGGTGCTCACTGGAGAGCAGCAGCTCTGGCACCCTCCCTCCCTCCTGCTGCCAGCCACCTTGCCATGGCTGTGCTGAGCCTAGCTTGGGAGCAGCCACAGAGTGACACTCCCGTCTTGCTTGCACTCCCACGTAGCTCCAAGATGCGGCCCAAAGCCATAGGCACTGAGCTGGCAGTCCCCAAGAAGTCACAGCCCTCCAGGCCAGACAGGAGGTCCAGGGTAACTGCAATGCCACTGGCTTGCTCACCACACCACCAGTGACTTACGCCAGCACTGGTGGCTGTATTGAACCTGTCTGGATCAGACACGCTCACACCATCAGCTCTTCCCATCTGAGGGGTGATCATTTCCATCAGGACAGTCATAGCCACCTTAAGGTATTCCAGTGTGCCCAATAAAACCAGCAGGTGTCTGGTCAAACTCTGGGCTACCACAGTTTCTTATACTTGAATAATGCTGTGACATCAGCACTCAGCATGCTGGCTGATCACACCCTCTTCTCTGAGCTTTCTTTGTCCTTCTGTTTTATTTTTCTTCTTCCCCTCTGCTGAATGCACATAACTGAAAGGTTAGCTGAGGAAGGACTGGTGCACTAGAAAATGCCCAATAGGGAGGCTGGAGTCTCACTGAGCTGCAGTCTCTGGAAATTACTTTCTTAGGCTGCTCCCATGAAAGAAAGGCATTGAACCATTTTGGCTCACACTGCACTTTCTCTTGGGCATTTAGAGATAACTCCTGGGCATTTAGAGATAACCCTTCTTTTATCATTTCCTTTCCCTGTCCAAGTTGTGAAAATGTGTTGCACTCTGTGAGGAAAGATCAGGAGGCCTCCACTGCACACACAGGGCTCACACAACTACCAGACCAAACTCACATGTGAAACAGCAGCAAAAAGGAAAGTAGTGCTCAGAGGACGGGAGGCAGAGGGTTACGGCTGTGTGAGGTGGGTCACCACAGTGGAAGTGCCTGTTCACAGGGTGTCCGTACTACTTACATTTCCTCCCCCTGCAGAATGTTTGATGTTATCTCTGGAACCACACCGGGACTGAATATCGCTAAAATCGATCTTCTTGTTTAAAATCCTAACCTAAAAGGAATCGGAGGTAACTTACTATATACCATACACACACTCAGTCAGGGTGCAGGACAAGGAAACTAGGGTAATTTGCCTCCTACAGTGACTCCTTCTTCTGACACTTGTATTAAAATGTGAGGAAGTAAACCCTGTCAATCTCTGTGCTTAGTATGTTCACACAGCATCTGTAAATACATTACGCTGCTCTTTTTCTACCTCACAAAGTGGTGGTGAAATACAAAGGGGAAAGTTTTATACTGGGAGGTAGGAGAGGTGGCTTTTCCCTGAAAAATTTAAAGAACTCCGTGCTTGCCTGTCCTAGGCTCTATTGAGTGATGTTCAGTATTTCTGTTGAACTGGCCACAAGAAGATGGGAACCCTCCTTCCCACAGCTCAGCACTCCAGCCTCTGATGCAGAAATCCCAGATCCAGCCAGCAGAGGCACAGGCTGAAATCCTAAGGTATTCCAACCCTCCTTCTACCATACAGCTGTAACAGCAGCTACATACATAAAACAGACCTCAGTGTCCTATGAAAGGGGAGCAACGAAATTACTTAAAACTGTAGTCAGAGCTCTCTACTGCTCTCTCTCTTTACTGTCATCTACTACAGGGCAAGGCAGAAAACAACAGCATCTGGAAACCTAGAGCTGCAATCCCTGCTTTTTGATTTCTGGTGCCGGCCACAGATTTCGGCACAACTACCTTCTGGTGCTTGCAGCACTGTGCTTCTCCCCTGTGTTTTTTGTCTCCTCACATAACAAGATTAAGGTTTTTGCTTTTCCCTCAGTGAGGCCAGCCTCCCTTACACATGCCAAGAGTCCATATTTTTAATATGTTATCTTAGCCACAGATGCACTGCAGGCATAGGACAGTGCCTGGAGGCAAACTCTGTCCAGCGCAGGCCATGCTGTCCTGTGGTTGACCCCCATGGCAAAGCAGTTCCTATACTTAGCAGAACTCATGTGCCACCAATAATTGTACTCCCAGCAAATGATGTGCAGCTGGACGGCAATTACTAGTGGGCAGGGACAACTGGGTACACACTTGACTAACACCATTTTCAGATTTATTTCTCATCAGTAATAGAGTTTTCATGTGTGTGAGAAGGTGTTTCTATCCAAGGTTGCACCTGCCTTCTTTGCATCAGAGTGTGACCCATGCAGCATATTCTTTCTCGGGATTAAATATGAAATCTTTAATCAAATGTTACATTGGATTTTTTTTTTTTGGTATTAATATACAATAGGAATTTACACTCTTTCCTGTACAGAAAGCCACAGAATTTGGGTCACTATCTAAGCATTTTGCTAAATGACACTTATAGAGCCTTCACTGACATATTACTTAGCACAGCCCTGTTGGCTACTGTTGTAGGTAAAGCCACAGTGACTAACCAGTATCGAGATAAGACAGAGGGAAATGCACACTGGGGCTCCTAACTGCAGCTTCTCACCACTTTGGGAGCACAAAGCAGCAGCAGAACAGCTGAAGCAGTCAGTGGGAGGAAGCAGAACCCTGTGAAATTTCTGCTTCCTGGCTTCAGGTCCCCAAACTGCCCCACATTCCCTGATAAATCTGAGACAAATCACTCCCTCTGTGCCTCACCTCTCCAGACTAGGAAAAGACTATTTGCCCTCTTACAGGAGCATCAGGTTTTGCAGCTTTTGGCTCCTGCAGTGGTGATAACAGCACATTTAGATACTGAGTTGAATCCTCTGGTACTGAGCACTTGGAGTATGCCCTTAACTTAAACCCAGTAAACTCTCAGAAGAAATGTTCAGAGAGTCACTCTTCACAGCAAGCTTTTTCATGGATCCTTCTTATTACATATAACAACTAAATCAAACCTTTAGAATGTTAAGAGTCTTTTAAACTTAAGCTTTTTAGTTTAAAGCAAAAACCTTGCTTTAACTGGTAAAGATCTGTGGTGATGGCATGCTCAGTAATAACAGTGATGACAGCACCAGCAAACCCCACAACTGGTAGGTCACCTTCAGAAGGGCATCTTCAATAGTCAAACTGATTTCTGTCTTTCCCCCTCCCATCTGCTTATCTGTCCAAGTAAACCAATGTATGCTGAAATATGAAAGCAAATGCCTTTGGAATTTTATGCTTGAGCTTTCTCTCAATATACTGTTTGTTTAAAAATGTACCCCAGCCTATATAAGACACACGTCACATCAGTTACAGAAACACACATCAGATGTGCATTCAGATTCTGGTTCCCAGAGAGCTTCCAGCCAGACACAACTAGGCAAAACAGACAGCCTTCCTGGCACTTTCTGAGCACATCTCTCTCAGTGATGGGCCAGAAGCACCTCTTAGCTATGGCCACAGGGATTCATTTGCTCTGAAAATGCTGATGCAGGGGTCATGGCAAGACCTCTGCACTGTGGACTGGGGCCTGTAGCTTAAAATGGAGCCAAAACAAGGTGAAAAGTTGAGAGAGTGCCATTGATCAAGTGCCTAAAGGTTGATTTGCACTCAGAGGTCTGACAGTTTATGAGTCTCGTGGCCCATGGACCTGGATAGCATATATATCATCTCAATTATCCTCTCCGTCTCACTGGGTGAAATGTGCCCCTGTGCAGCGGGGCCAGCAGGAGACCTATGCATCGTTTGTGTCCTGTGCTGAGGGCTGGAGAGAGCTGAGTGATGTGGATGCATTCTACTGGTCATCTGGCACAGGGAGGAACTGCACTGATTCAGGTTTTCCCTGATGATCTGTGTCACCCTTTCCTGGGATATGTTAGTATCCCTGCACATATTTAAATCCTAACTGCCCTCTATAACTAAGTGTTCCACAAATGAACGGAGCTTTGTTTCCTGTAGATTAGGGCTTTAAACTGCTTAATTCATCCATTCTATATACCTCAGCAAGCCCTATCCCCTCTAGCCAGCATTTTGTCCTAAGCTTTCTCCCAAGCCTGCTAGACAGGGCACAGGCTAATACACAACCACCCAACTGTGTGTTGTCCCTGATTGTGGGGAAGGGCTGAGTTTACTGCCTTTACCTCAATGATGGTGTTACACCGAGTCTCTATTTCATACTCTGTCAACAACTATCAGTCAGTGTGGAGGGACCGCCTGTGTTTATCACCACTGCTCTCTTGCCAGCACTGGCTGAAATTGGCCAACAAGTTCCAAATGAGTTGAGAAGGGCTGAGATTTGCCAGCCAGCCAGTGTGACTGCAGGAGTGGTTTTGTTTGAGAAATCAGACTGTAAACAGGAGAGGGAACTTACCAGAAAGGGACAGGAACCATTTAAGCTAAAGAGAAACTTTGGCTTGCAAACAAAGAACATAAACTGACTATGAATCATTTGAAGCTGGCATCTGGAGGGAAATCTTTAACTATCAGAGCAGGGAGGCTCTAGAACTGCCTCCCGAGGGAGTACAGCTACAAGAAAATGGTAAACTTTCATGATGGCACTTGATGAAAGGAATTAGATGATGCAGCTGCTTGCAGCTGAGACAGTACAAACACCATGACTCACCAGGAAGGTTCTCTGTGTTCTGAATGTGTATGTACATCTTGTGTGTGGGTGGAGGTGTGGTAGGGATGCACATGTATGAACTTCAATTGTGCTGAAAGTTAAATGAAAGATCAAGCCCGCTCATGCTCTCATTTAGGAAAGGGAACATTTTGTCTATGGCAAAATGAAAGTCTGTGGCAGAAACAGGACTCCTTTCTATTCACACTCTCTAGACATCCCAACAAGATAATGTCCTGACAGAGTCCCTTGTAACCTTTGCTCTGACCTGCCAGTCTGAAGTGGGTACATTCTTTTCTGATGTGATACTGGTTTGCCCAGGTATGCTGGAAAGGACCTGGAAGTCAGTATTTCGATTAAGATGAAGCTGAGGTTCCTCAGCATTTGTCACAATTACGTGAAATTACACCACAGTGGAAAATTAAAGCCTTACAGACAATGCCATGTTTATTCTACAAAACCACACTGCCCAAGAGAAAACTGGCTTCTGTCTGAAGCCCTGGAAGTCTGACAGACCTTCCCCTCACTCTGTCCTCTGATGACTCCTCAGCAATGCTCCAGAACTGAAGCCCAAGGCAGATTGTGTGCCAACAGGCACACAGTATGGCCTCAGTGACTCCCACCGCTTCCAGAGAGTCCCCAGCATCACTGGGAGAGTGCACTCCAACACCACCTATGCTGTTTGGATGCTACCTGTGAGAGCTCTAGGCAATGTGGAGCATTTATGCATAGCCTTCAAGGAAAACAAGTGTTGAAGGTATTTTTCTCAGAGTTGATTTAGACGAGGCATATATTGCTCTGCACTCAGCAGAGGTAACTAGATCCTTCCTACTCCTTCCCACTCCAGTGGCCTGACTGGCAATCAGAACAGCTGGGGGTTGGGGTCAGAGGGCAACATCCACACTGGAGCACAGGAAATAGTTTTGGGTTAAGCTGCCTGGCACAACAAGAAGACAGGCTATGAGACACAATACTTGTGAATCTTCCAGTCAGATCCATGCCTTCTGTTAGCAGAAAATGAGTTAGATTTCAAAGCCTCTATGTACAAGAGTTTGCAGGTCCTACTCTGCCAGTACTACACCACTGTGTTTGTGACGAGCAGAAGTTTGTAGAAACACTGAGAGGAAGGTAGAGAAATGCCTAAGAGAATTTAGTTCAGTTGTGTTTATCAGTTTAGTTCACTGCTAAAGACAACATCAGTGTCCAAAAGCTGCTTATGCAAGAGAGAGTATTCCACTATTGCCTAGAATAATTCAGTTCAGCTGCTTTTCACAAGAAGAGGAAAAGCCCCTAACTTATCAACATCTGGGCAGAGAGTCCATAAACAGCTTCCCTTCTATGGCATACTACACTGGTATACATTGAGACAGATATTTGGAGAACAAAAATTGTTATGCTGATGAAATTACAGGCTCTGAATATATTTTCCAGGAAGATGATGGCTTTTGTTCTCCCTGTCTGGCAATTAGGGCCTCTGAGAAGCTCTGCCACAAACACTGCCTAAAGCATTTAAAAACATTATAGCTTGGCTCTACTTGTTGTTTGAACATGCTGTGGAGCTGTAACACTGGGAAAAGCTTCCAGACCCATAACAGCTTATCTAAAAGGGAAGGTTCCTTCTATTTACCACAGCAATTTGACTGAGCTATATCCCGGGAACTAGACATTATTTCAGTGTTTGATCTACAAGTTCACAAGTGAGACAAGAACTGGTCTTACACAGGAAGTAAGGTTAAAAACTGGTTAGAATCAAGACAGAGTTCCAAGTGCTTCCAAATTTATCTGCTGCTTAGGACAGATCATACTGGTCTTCATGCTCCTGGCAGAGGCTAAAAGGGAGAGGAAAAGGAGACAAGGGTATTTATTTAGTGTAGTACAGTCCTTGAAGAGAAAGACTGTGCCTCAGATTTTCCACACCTACAGACAGGGCTTGTGATCATGTTCAGCCTTTGTACTCCTGGAATAAGTGGATACATACACCAGCAAGGCTGCCAGTCCAGAAGCTAGTGAAATTCAAAATAAAAGGCTGTGCTGGACATAGGCAAAATAATGTACCATTCTCACCCTGCACTTAGTAAAGGGTGAGCAAGGTACAGGCATTTCTGACTTTTAAAAACATACTGAGAGGCAGACACTGAGCAGATAATATTTCAGCCTGAATGTTAAACTGTGAAACAAACAACTGAAAATAGATACTTTCAATGGGAAGTACCAGTAAAACAGAAATGGTATCTTGTGATCAGCCAAGTCTTGAATCCTTGCATAGGACAAGAGTGGCTGATTTACAAGCTTCTTTCCACCTACCTGCACATAACTGTACTAAAGTAATTAATAAGATGGCCATACTGAACTAGGCATGTCCCTACCAATAAGGGGAGGAAAGGCCTATGGAGAAGTACTGAGAGGGTCTACATAATTCTGCTAGAAGTACAAAACAAAATGACCATTTTTCCTGCCAAAGAGTTTACAGTCAATAGACAACAGCTGAATTTAGCAGAGAATTCAAGGAAGTGCAAGATCCCTGTCAGATGAACTGTAGCACGTTCTGCTATCACATTTCTCACTAAAGCTGGGGAGCTGATCAAAGGAATTGTAAAAAAGTACTGAAGATTCACATGCACCAAATAAAAATATCCTGGGAGTGCAATTAATTCACCTAAACCACAAAATCCTTGGTTTAGTACTTCCCTCAACAACAACAACAACAAAAACCCAACAACAAACAACCTAACAGAGTTTGCTAAAATTCAGACTCCAATACTTAAATTTTAGACACACCAGTTCCTACACATGGAAAGAGTACTATCAGCTTCAAATATCAAGTGTTTAGCACCAGGTATCAGTTTCCAAATCAGTTTCTGTATCTTTGAGAAGAGATGAGTTTTGAGTCAGTACATTTGGAATTTCTTTATCCAGCATAATGGAGACAATTAGGTTGTTCAGTCCAAGTTCAAAAACACCTTGCAGTCATCTCTTCATGCAAGCTGGCTTTCCCAACATTCAGCAGATATGCCCCTTAGCATCTCTTTATTGTTCAAATCCAAATTTCCAATATAAAACCTAAGGTTTCTATTCTTTTCTTTCTGCCCTTTCCTGTTTAACAAAACAAACTTCTTCTAACCTTTCCATGCAAAATGGAACACTATTATATGATGAAACAGCTCTGATCCAGATTACATATTGCCTGAACATTTCTCCCAAAACAGTATTTCTCATTTTATTTCTCAAAATCTAGACTACTTGGAGCTCAGCTGGAAACATGTCCTTTGCTGAGCTTGCTGCTGGGATAACTCAGACTTTCACATCCTGGAATTACATCCTGGTAATTTCAATCTACTCTAGGGGAAAAAAATACAGCTTCTCCCCATACTTATTATTGAGAGAACAACAACGCACGGTACATCACGGCTGGGATTTGACTCTTCTAACATTAGTCCGCTAAGAGTTGGAACTGGTTGCTTGAGCTGCCAACTGTAGTTGGTGGAAAGATACTGAATTGTCCAGAAAGTGGTACCTTCAGCCCTAGACTGAACATCTGACTGGCAGAAATCTGCTCAGTGCTGCTCACTGCTTCCAAAAGACGGAGAGACATATGGCTACTGCAGTGGGTAAAGTTTTGTTAGTGGCTAGAGCCCATGAGACTGCTTGGGAGCCTCCTGATTGTGGCTCACAGTTTGCCTCACAGGCAGGGTGCACATTTTACAGATGGGTTAGGTACTGCAGTGATGTTATGCTGTCACCGCCATAGAGGAGGTCCTAATTCCCTGCTCATTTCTAGCAACCAAACACCTCTCCTCAAAAAAGCCCTTCTGAAACTTGCTAGAGGCTGGCAGTGATTGCTTAATTTTTCTAAAATATGAGTCAGGAAGAACATCTAGCTTTTTATCCGGAATAATTCAAGGCTTAACTGTACAGACTGTACTCAGGCAAGCCTTCCTTTCAACAAGTACAGTCTGAACACATGAGCTGCAAGATGTTATTTCTGTCCAATCTGCAATTATCAGCCAAAAGTCTAAATTTTATAAACTTAAAAATTATAGGTTTGAGCTCTGACAGAGTTTTGAAAGTGTACCTGAAACTCCTAATTTCTCTTCACATTTGTAGATCTGCAATTAACAAGTGGTGAATCCGTTTCTAATTTTCACTGCAGAACAAATCCCTTCAAATGTCTTGCAAATCCCCAAACCTGGGAATGTACAAAGAAAACAAAAGCAGACTGACAGAGATTAATTTATTTTACAGTTTTGAATTGTTGACAAATGCACAAACCTATTCCAATGAGGGCAGCCAACAATATGGAAACAATTGCCTCCCAGTCTCTCAGCTACATCATGTAACAACAGCCATGCTCCATGTCAATCCACACTTCCCTGTACAGCTGCCTCATGTGGCTCTGGCTGGGGAAGGCACCAAGTTTGGCCCTTATAAACTCACTTATGTTCATCACTGGCCTGTGCAGGAATATCCTCTTAACTTGGGCCTAAGTGGTTTTGACTCAACTATATTGCAGTTTACAATGGATTGGAGAAAAAGCACATGATGTGCTGGAAGGAGAGTGGGATCCAGCAACAGCTCAGACTGCACTTTTTGTGAAGCCTTGCTCTCCATCACCTTTCTGGACACTCTTCAGCAGCCATTGCACCAAGAGTATATAACTTAGAGACTTTCAGATTTTGGGCAGTTATGAGTGTTCATAAAGCGGTGCAAGGACATGTGAAACAGCAGGAGGAATTGTAAGATGTCACCTCAAGGGGAAATTTACTGAGAACTTTTGACCTGCCTTTCTCCAGGAGGTGCTCAGCAACGGTGCACCAACCACACCTGTCTGTGTCTGTACTGACTGCACCCTGGCAAGCTGTCACTGAGGCAGGAAACACGCCACAAGCCCACTGTTCTCTGCAGACAGGGGGTTGTAAATTGTGATGGGGGTCTGGGGCGTGTGTTGAGGGGGGAATCTCTCCTGCCATCCTGATGCCTTTTTGCTGGTCCTAAAATCATGAGCCAGACACAGTTAGGATGATAAAAAGGGGTTACCTTTATAAGGATCCTTAGGTGCACAATTCGTCAGGTGGAAAACGCCAAAGATGCACACACAGCATAATGTGTATACATTTTTATAGGTTTTGCAAATTAGCATATCTGACAAGAATCCCCAATTAGAAGCATAGTTGGTCAGGTAATTCCCCCAGTTCAACTCTTTTTTTGAATTCTCCCTCCTCTAGATAGGGACTAAACTCTGTTTATAAAAATATGTATTGAAGAGCTGGTCTCAACCTTGGTTCCCAGGAAGAACCAAGATAGGATAGGAGCCTCGGACCCCCAGCTTGGAACCTTTGGAATTTGTTTTGTCTGCTTCTTGGGTAGGGTAAGGAAAAGTACTGAAGCTAGGCTACGAATACAATAATAGGCTACAGAGCTACAAATATATGTGTAAAGAATACAGAGAATATATAAAAGAAGACAAGGCAAAAAAAAAAATCAATTTGGCATCAATCCACACTGATTTTGAAGCTAACAAAAGATAGCCATTCAAGCCTCCTCCTCTGCCCACCTCTGAGATGTCTTCCCAGTGTCAGTCTATTTTATCATCTAAGACAGATGCCTATTCTCCTTGCAAGCATTTCTGTGGTTTTTGGAAAGCATCTACTGAATAGTGGTGTCATCAATTTGTTCAAACTCTCTGACACATTACTAATTGCACTTTGTTTTCTACAGTTTAGGGAAGATGGTGAAGTTTTTCCTTAATCCTCCTAAAAACCTTCAAGGAACATTTCATTCTTCAGCATGGCTTCGATATTTCATTTTTCTATGTGTCATCTTACTTCTTACAAAGTGCCTGTCTGTCACTATAATTAGTGGCATTTTAAAGCTTATGCATGTAATTCTAGTCTGTGCAGCTCCATTCACTTCGACAAAGCTCTGCCGTGTCACATCTACTGAAGTTCTTGCCCATGGCTGAGATTTTAGGTATACATTTTAAGAGAAAATTAAAAGAAATCTAGGTTAATTTTATCCTTGGTTGCTGGCCTATGATGCATTATAAATACTCTGCCTTGCCAGGAATGAAAAGACTCGATTAGTGCACTTCTGTACTCTGACATGGTACCAACCACATTCATAGACAGAATTTTAAGAAGAAAACCAAAAATCTGAACCAAAAAAAATCACAACAAAAAATCAGTCTTGACATCTGAAACAGATTTCCAACCCCTTCTCTCAGCTCCTCATGCTTCCCTTGGGCTGTCTGAGAAGTAACAGATGCAAATGGGTTACTTTTGAAAGCACAGCATTTCCTCCACAGCTGATGCAGTGTGAAAATCCATCTGAAGCCCAGTAGACATACCCATAAGCAAGTCGCCTCTGAGCTTTGCCAATAATGATACATTTCACCACACTGTACCATAAAGAGAAAACCAGACAACCACCCACTGGCTGCATCACAGAGCAGAGAAGCCCTCATTTCTCCCCACTGCAGAATACCAATTAAACATATCTCAAGCTATCGCTTCCTAGTAGGAGCTTAATGCAGCGCCAAGTTAGCTTGTTTCTTCCCCTAAAAGCATTCTCTTCACACACCACACTCACACAAGCCCCATCAGGTGGAATGATTTCTGTGCTTTTCTTTGTTTCTGCGGCTGGCAAGTCAGAGCTGAAGTAAAATCAGTCTGCTGTCTGATGAGCTTTTGATAAAATTCCAGGCTGAACCACTGCACTTCTTGATTTATCTAGCATTCAAACATCCCCAAGAGCTTCTTCAGTTTTGCATCCCAGCCTCTGGCAGTTTCAGAGTGCAGCTTTCTCCTTAACAGCTCGAAGTTAAGAGAAGTTCTTGTGCCAGGTTTAAATATACCGCTAGTAAAAGGATAATCTGCCTCCAAATGACACTTTTGGGCTGCATATCTGTATTCCTTCAGTGATTTGAATGTTACGTTTATGAACTTAAGTAGCCCAGATATAGGCTGGGTTTTTCTCTGCTTGTTTTTCCTGTGGCTATTGCTATCAGCACTTCCAGTTCAGGTTATAAAGTAGCGTTCTGTTTGTTTCATGTCCATTTCAGCCAGGGTACTATTACTACCACACATTAAAGAACTGAGCAGACACAAGAAAATAAAATTACCTTTCATATGTTGCTCTCACAGATCCTATAAAATTCAACTGTAGAAACTGGAAAAGAATTATCCCAAAACCTCTTGTCTAGACTGAGCAACTATGGCATAAATGAGACATAAAGGAAAAATTTAGTAAGCTTCTCTTTGCCCAACCCCACAGCTCAGTGGCCACATACCACTGGAACTAAAAAATGCTTTAGCTTCAGACATTTTGTTCATCCAGCAGATTTCCCCTGTGATGTCCACAGCAGTGAAATGCCAGCTGCTGTGCCATCCTTCACTGTTTAACAAAGACTCTGAGCAGCTCTTTAGAGCTGCTAAGGAAATTTAGCTGTCTAGGCATGGTATCTACAAAGAAATACAATTTGCTGTGGCCCCCTGGTCTTGTATAATTGTTAACACTCCAGAGAGAATAACAAAGAGGAGGAGGACAGGCTGCCATGGTGCTGGTTTTGGGCCTGTATGAGGAATGCTAATCCAGAAGCAGAGTCTGAACTTGCGTTGCTGGAGCCCCTGCACACCATGACCATCTGCTACGCGGTATGTCAAACGGAGTGAAGCTCCCATGCAAAATAATCACACCTGTCAAAATAAAGGCAGAAGTACCTTTGCTGAGGCACTATCTTCTTGACTTTATGAGTAAATGGCTACTGTCCAAATTCTGGAAAGTACTAAATGTGTTAATTTACCATGAAAACAGGACCAACACCTTAGAGATATCTTACTGTTTAAAATATGAACCTGTTCTTTTTCTCTGGGAGACCTACAGCAGGCACAGGGCTGCAATGTTAAGTTTTGATCCAATTAATTATTTTTTTCTGTGACAGCATTAGGCAAACCTCACTGTTCTGCTGTTCTGTAAGTTCCACTATCAATTCCAATACTCATGCATATATATATATCTATATCTATATCTATAAATCTGATCTGGAAATACTGTGCAACCCAGCTTTCTGGAATGTCCTGTTTTCAGGACAACCAAATGGGGAGCATGTTATTCACCCTGATGTCCTGTCCCTGGAGGCAGCTGAGAAATTAACCTTTTATAAAGCACTTGCATTGCCGTTGCTGTAACTCAGGAAGTAAAAGGGAGCTGAAGGCTCTGGGTGTTTTTGCCGTAGGGTTCTGTCTAGAGTCAATATGAAATACACAGGTACTCCTTATAAAAAATACATCAACATAATTACTTACACCCACAAGACTGAGTTGCCCATATTTTTAGCATAAATGTTGGTAAGCTGTATTCTTTTTCCTCCTTCAGCCTCTTTGTTGCTAAATCACATAGAATATCTATCAGGTTACCATTGGTTTCATAACTCCTTAAACATTAACAGAATGGATGGCTTCCTCCTGTACGCTAGAACAGTTCTTCCAAATGGAAAGAAAAAGAAATTGCTTGGACATAAGTCTGGCTTTTAATGCCATCTGTGTTAGCATTTCTGCGTTGCTCAAAAATGAGGGAAGACTATTCCAGCTCTGGCTTTGGATCTGCTTGGTAGAGTATCAAGCAGAGGCTCTGAAGAGGAAGGTGTAAGCACCATACCTCATCAAGATTTATGGTACTTCCTTATCTGATTTTCCCTCAGTCTCCAAAAGCTTCTGCTTAGCATGAAAGCCTCCATTTTTACTGTCCCTTCCAAAATTTGGCGAGTTCTGTCTGTAATAACAGGGGATTTCAGCAAGGACAAGTGCAAGGTCCTTCACGTGGGTCGGGGTAATCCCAAGCACAAACACAGGCTGAACGGAGAACAGATTGAGAGCAGCCCTGCCAAGAAGGACTTGGGGGTGCTAGTGGATGAGAGCTAGACACTAGCCGGCTGTTTGCACCTGCATCCCTGAAACCAACCATGTCCTGGGCTGCATCCAAAGAAGAGTGATCGGCAGGTCGAGAAGGGGATTCTGCCCCTTTGCTCTCATGAGAGCCCCCCTGGAGTACTGCGTCCCCAATATAGGAAGGATATGGACCTGCTGGAACGAGTTCAGAGGAGGGCTGTGAAGATGCTCAGAGTGTGGGAGAACCTCTGCTACAAAGACAGACTGAGAGAGTTGAGATTGTTCTGCCTGGAGTAGAGAAGGCTCTGGGGAGACCTTAGAGGCCCTTCCAGTGCCTAAAGGGGCTCCAAGAGAGCTAGAGAGGGACTTTGGACAAGGGCCTGGAGTCACAGGACAAGGGGGAACGGCTTCAAACTGCCAGAGGGCAGGTTTAGATGGGATATTGGGAAGAAATTCTTGATTGTAAGAGTGGTGAGGCACTGGCACAGATTGCCCAGAGAAGTGGCTGATGCCCCATCCCTGGAAGTGCTCAAGGCCACATGGGAGCAGGATAGAATTAGATGATCTTTAGGGTCACCTTCAACCCAAAGCATTCTGAGATCCTTTGAGATTTTGCCACCCTACATACAGGTTCAGTCTCTAGCTGAAAGCAATCCTTATGAAAATGTGCTTCATTGTATAAGTGCAAGGTATGAAATCACCTCTTTTTTCAGCTTTCAATCACAACAAGATTCTTGTTCTTTCAATGAGAATAGAAAACTCTGATCTGCCTTACGACACATTCTTATGTGTGTTACACTTATATACACCCACCACTTTATACAGTTTAAGCCTTGTTCTGGCTTATTTGAACCCAGGAGCAAGAAAACCAGTTAAGTCTAATATCTGCCCACTTCCCCCATCTTTACTGTGGGGTGCACTTATGAGGTTGGAGGCTGCAACCCTCATTAACTTCACCCAACACAATGCATGTCATATAAAATGGCACAGGAAAAGGCAAAGTGCTGTGTAATCCTGCTAACATATACATGGGTTGATTTTCAACTCATTTGAATTAAACAAACCTCTTATTTGTTTGTACTGATAAAGACTAAGTAAGCAGCAACTGCTGAGACTCAGGCAGAAATGTATCTATGGCATAGAGTGCAAACTCCTGTTTGAAATTTTTTTATGGATCTCAAGCACTGTTAGTATTCATGTGGCAAGACAGTTTCTGAAGATTGTCCTTGTCCTTGCCATTTAACATCACTTAAACAAACAAGGGATTTGGAGAACAAAGTAGCTTTACAAGACAACTCAGAGTGGCTCCTATCCCATACCTGTCACAAAGGTGCACACATAAGAGTAAATAACATATAGATGAACATAAAGAGTGGAATCCTTACCTGCCCTCCTTTAGGCTGGTATTTGATATTATCTGTTGACCCAATTTTGGACCTGACATTCTTGAGGTCAGGTAGAGGCTGATTAATAACTCGTAGCTGCTTTGGAGTGGCTGGAGATTTAGGAGGAGTGCGAATTATGGCAACTTTTTTCTCAGTAGGTACCAGTATTGCAGATTTGGGGGTCCCAGGAGTGTGGGGAGTTCTGGAGTAACTAGGTGTCCCTGGAGTGCCTGGGGTACGAGAGGCATAGCTTGGTGGTGTCCCTGGAGTGATGGCAGTGGAGCCAGGAGTAGTGGGGGTAGAAGTTCCACTTTTTCCCGTTCTGCTACGAATTGGCTCTGATCCTACATTCAAGAAAAAAAACAGCTTTAGGGCCACAGAAGTACAGCTCTTCTTCCCTTTGCACTACCAAAACAGCACCCCTGTGTACCAAGTGAGACACAGCTCTTAAGATGGCAGTGCTACTGCTGGAACAGCAACCTGATGTGTCTCTCTATGTCTTTACGTTGCTAATCAATCTGCCAGGAACTACCTTGACATGAGAGGTCGAGCTATTGCCCCCAGAGTGACTGAGCTCTCCATTCTGTAACACAAGAGTGCTTCCCACAATACCTATGCTTCCTGTAAAGCTGGCTAAACAAGGCACATCATCACATTTGTCTCCATTTTGGGGAAAGGATGAGAAGCATCCTTGGAATCCAACCTTTGGGACTTGATCCAACCAATTTCAGTGGATCTGGGCAATAAACTAGAAAGCAGTAAAAATTCTGATGATATTCCTGAAACAAAAGGCTGTGAGTGCCTGGCTGATGCTGTTTCTCATACCACTGCTGGTAAACTGCAGATAAACCCCAGGTGGGCATTCAGCTGGTGCACAAGCTATAGCTCTGTTGTGTAGATGGGTAGATGTCCTCGCATTCAATCGCTATTTTTCATTAGTGCAGGGAAAGAAAGCCATTACCAGAAGCAACCCTGATACGAAGTCACAATCTGCTTACATATGCATGCAAGTTTAAAAACCCCAACTATATCATTTTGTAGCAGCTCCATTCAGTGTTTACAGCATTGCCAGCCCTTGTCACTGAGCACAAGGATCAGTTCAGCTGTGCTTTCTGCAGCCAGCTCTGCTCCTAACTTTCAAACATAAATAAACAGAAGGTGAGATACATCTGAAGTAAAATTTTGCTGAGAATACTTATGGAGAGAAAGACCAAAGCAGCTCTCAAAATACCTCACTCAGCTCTGAGCTCCCTGCAAAGGCATTTTCTAACATCAGCAACTAGTCTGGACAGCAGTCTTGGATCTGGGCACTGCAGGTGCATCTTGTCCCGGGTTTCAGGCACTTGGCATGTGAACAAAACTGGTCTGTGGGCTCTAATTTCCAGCACACCCCAGACCCACTCCTCTGTGTCAAAGGTAGGGACACATGATGCTATGCAATGTGACAAATCTAATGAGGATGAAGACACCCACAGCAGTAGGAGAAGGTTAATATGCAAAAAAAAGACAACATACGGGTGGTCCGTCGTACTGAAGACGAAAGAGAAGTTGTGAGGGAGAGGGAGTTCTCCTCTCTGTCTCGGTCTCCTGATACACCTCGTCGAGGAGGAAGGATAGAGGAAGGTCTTGGTAGAGACGAACGCTTCTCAGGGCTCTTGCTTACACCATCCTAATAGTAGCACAATAATAGGAAGGTTTAGTTTTCAAAACTCACTCTTTGGGCTACGATTTCCTGTATCTATACACAGAGGGGGAAACCTTATCCTATGGCCCAGTTTGCTCCTCACACAGGAACTTGAGGGGATCAGTCACCTTCCCTGCTCTGCTTTAGCTCCCTGGTGCTTCTTTACTGCATCAAAACATCTTCTGATGACTATCCCAAGACACATAGGGATATTCTTGGATCTAAATATGGATGGATCCCACAGCTGGCTCTTAATAAGGAAAAAGGTGGGGTTTTTTAATGCAAGTTAAAAGTAAAAGAACTCTCTGAACTCAAGTGTGAAATTCCTATGTGAATTTACCGGCAAAGTAACTGCACTACTGGTATCCAGAATATACCATACATTAGATTGGTAGGTGTTATGTGATTTTTGCATATTCAAACACTAACTTGTAAATTTCTTATGGAGATAAATTTTTAGCTACAGGGTTTTTTCATTTTTGTTTTGGTTTTTTTTTCCCCCTGAGTGTGGGATTATAAATCCTGTTGTTTTAATTCCTTGTATAACAAAATGTTTTCTTTCTGAAATCAGTGCATACTTTCTCTTTTCCTGGGTAACGTAAACCTCTCTTTACCATTAAGGAAATGGAAATGTATGTTAGAATATTTTTGAGCTTATGGGATGTGCAGCCAAAGACAGACCAGCATAAGCAGACATTCTTCCTAAAGACAAATGATGATGGTCCCAACCAGTAAAAGACACACCAAGCATGGCGTTACACAAAAAATGTAAGTCAATGGCAAAAACAATTTTTAAATGGGGATAGTCAACTCAGCATAATGTAGATTTGAAACACAAGCGAAATGTAAACATGAAGAAGCTGGAATGGACTGCCAAACATCTTTTTAAACTTATACTGCAATTTCTTCACAAAGTCCTTTGCGTTGACTAAATTTGGTTCCTTGAGCATTTGGATTCTGACCTATTCTATCACCTACTGCTGGTGATTAGAATTGTACCCTCCTATGCTGGAGACTGAATTCGATTTCAATGTTAACAGGTCAAAAATTACCTTTTTTTAAACTTGGAAGGCAAATTAGTCCTGCTGTTCATCACTTACCCACTTGCAAATGGCTGTAACTTCTAGGCAGTTAATGAAGTAGCATCCAGTATGATCAACAGAAAGAAGATATGTCTTTCTAGTTATAACTTATTTCACTTACGTTTCCTCTGGAGTATCTCCATTTTTATCCATTTTGTAGCACAGATCTTGTGGCCTGCTAATCAGTTTTCCTGACACTGGATGTAAGTAATCCCACAGGAGCTTTGCAGAGAATTACTCAGATTCAGTGTGTAGATAATGTGTTTCATGGAGTTCACCTGTGCATCTCTTAACTCTCTTAACCAACTCTGCTACCTTACCTTAGCATCTGATTTTGAGTCTCTTGGGCCTGCAGAGGAGGGCCGAACAAAATAACTGTCTGTATCGAGAAAAGTGGCCCTTTTAGTGGTTAATGAGCAAGCTGAGCTGGGTCTTGGAGGAAGCAATGACTTTGCTCTAGACTTTGAGGCAGGAATCTTTGACAAAGAGGCAGTCTAGTCATGAGAAAACAAACAAAACACAACATGAAGCTGGACAAAAGGAAAATACATGCAACATGGACCAAAAAAAAAAAGCCAAGCTATGAATTAATACTTTTCCTGTGTCTGGTAATGGTCTATGCAGATCTGACAATCATGGAAGTTTCAGTTTTGTGTTGTTTGACTGAAATCACCTAGGTCTGGACAGAGTTACTGATTCTAGGAAGTGCCTTTTTCTGCAGATGCTATTTTGGTCTTGTGTTAATAGGAAAAAACTGGTACCAGCTGTGGCATTCAACTGGTACAACTGCTGGTTGGCTGCATTAAAAACAAGTGCAAAACTACAGGTGCACCAAGAGATCCCAGTCCTTTAAAGCTGAAATATATCCCTCCAGGCTAAAATCAAGAATAAAACAGTGGGAATCTTAGAAGCAAAGTTGCACCAGTATTCCCACAACAGCAGGAGGATAAGACAGTATTACTTCTTTTGCCATTGTGTGCAGACAAAATCCCTAACATAACCTAGATACTGCTCTGTGCATTTGGTGTAACTCCATAGAAATTCATAAATTTATATTGACAGTATGGAGTCCTGGGATGAGGAAAGCCATATATGGTTGAAAGGCTGACATGGTATGTTATTGTGAACAATACTTGTTTGATACCAAATAACAACAATATCCCATTGAAAGAACAATTAAACACCAACAGGATAGACAGAGAATCTTTGTTAGTACTTAGAAGCACCTTACTGCTTTACAAAAAGGAATCCCCTTGAAACAGAATAGGGCTACTTGCTCAAGAAACACTTTTTTCTTCCACAGGTATAACTGATACTACAAAGAACAATTGCAAAGGTGTTACCTTGGTAGTCCTGATTCTCTCTGTAGTAATACTAGCATGAAATTACACATACGAATAATCCCAATGGGCCTGTCATTCTGGGATTTGTACTGAACTTTAGCCATAGAAAACTTGGCATTTGATCTCAATCAATCCCCTAGACTTTTTCAATGTTCAGAAAAGGTACATGAGCTGCTTTTAAGTTGTCTTGTTAGAAAATGAGAAAAGAATGGGCTGTCCAGCTCTGACAGGTCTCTGGCTTAGGCTGTATACTCAGCCTATGGAAAACTTGAGGCTGGTGTGCTGAATGTCATCCATGACATCACCCAAATGATTAAGAGTTGCAGAACTGTGTAACAAGCAATTCTAGTCCTACAATACCGCTGAGAGGAGTTCTTCTGGATGTCATACTCCAGACCAAGTAGCAAGACAAGAAATTAGGATGGAAGTGCTTTACTAGCAAGAATATATTCCCATTATGAGTTTTGCAACATATTTATGCCTCTTTCTTTTAATACTTATTTTACTGTCTGAGAATCAACAGAATAAAACCAGTGAATAATTATTCACACAGAAACTACAGAATATGTGCTTCTGTCAAATCAAAGGCTTTTCCAGACTTTGACTGGTTTGTCATAGTTCAGTTTATGGGTCTCATCCATTTGTGAAACTTTGGATCCTGTTTAGAAATCCATGAAGGTATTTATTGATGCTGAAACTCTGTGGAAGCAGGGTATCTATGTTGGGTGGCCCCAAGAAGGAGACATTCTGCAAGCACCTTTCACCCGGCTTTCTGAACTAGAGATAGAACTAAATACACACTATTTGAGGCCCAAATATTCATTCCGTGGTTTTCACCATTTTCAACTTGTGGATCATGCAAGAAGTTACCCCTATAATGAGACTGGAAAACTCTTACAGATTAAGGTTCTAGTCACAGTGCAAAGACTTTTCACTCATATTGCTCAGTGTCCTCTGTGAATACACGAATCTAATGTGGATGCTAAAGACAGACAACACTGAAATCTGTCAATGGAACAGATGGGAAAAAGGCACAACCTTGAGCTACTGCCCAGCTCTGGTTATCACAGTCTAGATTCCCTTCATGTTATTTAGGTAACAAGGCACTTTTTAGCATCAGTAATAGCAGCAGAAACTGCCCAAAGCTGGTTGAGCAAGTGAAGAAACCATGTCTCAATCCCTGCAGGAAAACTCTTATTCTCTGTTAGCAATACATTACCCCTGACCTCTGTTGTAATTTATGTTGCTGGAAGGGTCAGCTGTCCAGAAGACAAAGATCTATGTAACTCTCACTGAAACTCAGGGACTGCTGAAGTGGGGATGCAGAACCCTCACTTTATTTCAAGGTGTTCTTAACACATGGCTCATGTTTTCATCATCTCACTGTGAACTGCAGGTACACAGCTGCTTCCAGCAGATGGAACTGTTTAGCCTTTCCTGAACTTGTCCTGTGTGAACTGCAGTCTGAACATGAATAACAAAACTGACCAGGCTGGATGATCTAACATTACCAGTGGAGAGGAAAAGGCTGCACTTGAAGGACATAAAAGCTGAAAACAGCAAAGAAACAAAACAACAAAAATAGGGAGAGATCTTTATAAAAGCAGAGGCGAAGGCAAGGCACAGAAGAGAAAATGTTCAAGAGGTGTGTGAGTGTGGCAACCAGAGAGGCGAGGCAACAGGGAGAGAAACTAAGCAGAAACAAGCCTTCTGATCTGTGCTATAACATAAGGGGCAGGAATAGGAAAGATACACAGAAAGATAATTTCACAGAATGATTTTGCAGTGCTTGTACTAGAGCATTCCATAAACACTGAAAATCGGCAAGTATTGGCTTCTCTTGTGCAAGTGTTGATGGTCTGTCAAGAAAAGACAGTAATAAAACATGCTCAGACTCAGCCCAGAAACCTGCCCAGATCTTACTTACTGTACTTGTAAAGAAGCTCTAATAGTTTCCAAGTTTTGAGCTGGAATGGGTCAGACCTGAAAAACCACGGTTCCTCCAACGCCTCCAACTGGTTATACTGCTCTCAGCACTACCAGTTTCTTATGATTCATAAACAATGTGTAGCACTTCGTGTGACACAGCTTTTTGTTCCCCAAAGAACTGAGAGTCTGGTTTAACAAATGAAAGAAGTCACTCATGGAATATACTAGGAAATACATTAGGAAATTTAGAGGAATTCTAAAGAAATTCCTTACTGTTAATGATGGGGGATGGTCCTGCTCAGGGCTAGGAGTTGGACTCAATGATCCTGATGGATCCCTTCCAACTAAACATATTCTATGATTCTATGATAGCAATGACAAACTGTTGTGCTGCAGATGTGAATTAGCATGTGTCACTGTCATGGGAAAAATAATTGCATAAGGGAGAGTGAACAGAGGTTGGTTTCCTGGGGATTTTGGAATGATGGATTTGGATGGAAACAGTGCAGGGTCAGCAAGGAGCAAGGGAGTCTTTGTATAAGAGAGCCAAACACAGGAAGCAGAACAGGCTGTAGAGCAGCTGAAGGCAAGGCAAGGCAAGGCAATAATCTGACAGGTTATAACACAGACAGTGGCCCAGGAAGTGGCCATTCTGAAAGCACTGAATCACATATAAACCAGTAACTTCTACACAGGCACAGCCCCTGCAGAACACTGGGCTATGGAATGGTGCACCAGCAGATATCCAGCAATCCTGGGAGAGGACTTCTGCCTGCACAGCAGTCGAGCAAGGTGGCAATGCAAGCTGGGTGCTGCAGGAAAGGCCAAGATATGCAGCTTATCCCACAGAACAGCCTGGCTTAAAATGCTGACCAGACTCCAACTCCTACAGTTTGGAGTCTGTGTGCCCTCTATGGATCCGCAAACTGTCACCATCTACTACTTGAGACTGGACTTCAAAGGTTATTCATGAAAGGCGGTTTTAATTACCCTTTTAAATGAATAATGAATATGGCAAACAAATTTTAAATTGAACACACAATTACTTACTGAATTAACACAAAAATATATGAAATAAGGGCAAAAGAAGATTATAAAGATGAACAATAAGATGATTTTACTCACTGAGAGCTTTTCCTTTGCTTGTTTAAATACAGCAGGAGCCTGGTTTGTTTCACCACCTGCTGCTGAGAAATCCAAAGAAAGATCTGATAGTTAAAGACAGTAATAATAAGCATTTCCATTTAGTACACTTGTTAGAACAGTTAAATGCCATGAAACTACTGTGCAAAGCAAGTACTTTGTGAATTACCCTCACGAACTGTATGCAGAAATGTACTTGCCTTAAAAATTTCCTGTATTCATCTTACTTGAGGTAAAATGGTATTCTATGTGTTTCGAACAAAATTTTGTATTCACGATCCTAAATGTCTATAAACTAAAAGAAAAAAGTTCCAGAAATAGCTGACAAATATAAGAGTTTCTGGCCAATCCTCAGACAACTTAGCATCCTGATTTTCAGGACTGTCCTCTAAAAACCAGGCTCCTTTAAATCATCCACAAATTAAAATTTTAAGAGAGGCCTCTATTGTCACCACTTTCAAAATAATAGCCAACATCCATAATGGAAAGAGAGAGATTCACTGTTGAATTATCATCCTAGTTGTGTCAAAAAGGTCAGTGTGCCATGGTCAACTAAGCTCTCAAGAATTTAGAAATTCAAGGTTTATCTGGGACATCAAGTATGTTGATTCAGTATTTCATTTATCTCATACAACATGGTTTGAGGTAGGATCTTTCTCTTGGACTTTGATTCCACCCACACTGGTTTTTGAGTGGGGCAGCTTTTTGGAAAGCACATTATTAGCTTCAACCCAATGCTGCTGCTTAGGAAGTGATGTGCCAATTAACACCTAGACACGAAATCTTCTGGCACCTGTGCCAGGGTGCCTTTGGTAAAAGCAGAAGTAGGACAGCAATCACAAATGAGAATCTTCTGCTATAAACCCAATTGTTTTCCAACTCTAAAACCAGCACTAATTCCTCATACAAGAAAGGTCAGGTTAATTTTTCCCTTTTCTAGTGCAGCTCCCAGGCGTGGTGACATTATCCCTGGTTTTCTGTCACACTAACCACTCTAGTCCAAGGTGTAGGAGAGAGAACTTGTGAGGAGGAAAAGAATATGTAACTGCATACTTCAGTTCTTCTGAATTTGTAAGAGGGGTAAGTACAGCAGAGCCTTCCCATGTCACACTTTACCACAGCTGTTACTGCTGGTTTGGGTTTGGTTTTCATCTCTTCTGGATAACCACAAACAGCTTCTTTCCTCCTTCCCTTGGCATTCAACCCTAACCAGTCATCACTGTGAGGTAGAAAAAAAAGCTGTGTCACTTGTGCCGATGTACCTGGTAAAAACCACAACTTCTCCATCTGAACACAAGATTTCTACAGGCCCTGCTGTTGGCTTAAATACACAACAAACATTTTTCACCTCAGAGAGTGACCCCAGAATTGAAAAGAAGAAACAGAAGCATATCATGGCCAGGTCATGGTCCTGGCTTTGCCTCCAAAAACACTCCTCTGATAACACAACTGCAGTAACATCTCACAACCACCAACAAAACACAGGCCAGGTTGGGGGTTTCACTCATGGAGCTACACTAGTCAAGGCAAAGACTTCCCAACTCTCTCATCAGGGTTGGCCATGCAACTTCTTTTTCAAATGGCAAGGACAAGTCTCTCAAAAAGCAGTCCCTGCCTCATGGATATGGTGCTGTAAGTTACTGGTATTTGCCAGCGCTTATCAGTGACATGGGAATTTTTTTTCAGGTATTGAGGGGCATTAGGGGAAAGAGGTACTTTTCTGGGCCATTGCACAAAAAATAAAAGCAAACATTAACTTCTTTTGGTGGGTATCTGTATCTTATGACTGGACATGTTTCATTTTGAAGTCATGGTAAATGCAATGTGGAGATTTTAACTGACTGCAACACACTCGAAGCTCTGTAGGCTACACTGCCAAGAACTTTTGGGGGGCTTCAATACCCAGGCATCACTAAAGCTGACGAGACCACTCCAAACAGGACGCACTGACAGTCAAAACTAGCTTCAAGAAATTGTGCTATATTTTACATAAAAAGAAAATGGGAGAGAGACAATGTCCCTCTAGTTTCCAGACCCTGGAGAGACCTGGATGACACATTCAAGCTCAGGGACATGTAGGATAACGTATGGCCACCTGCACTCTTAGAATATCACAGAGCATTGCACTCTTTCTCATGGTCTCCCCCCAAGTCCCATCAGGAAGTATAAAAATGCGAGGTAGAAGAAAATAAGGCATACTGTAATTTTTCCAGCAACAATGGGTATGCTGAAACATTCTAGGAAATATTTTGGATCACTTTCTGGCATGGCTCAAGCTGCTCTGCTTTAAAGCTCAAAAGTTCAAGCAACATTTCTGAAAGTTTTATGATCAGTCTGGGTCCATCATTTGGGTTGCTCTCCACGTCAGGACTTAAATGTACAGGGAGGTAGTTTTTGTATTATATTTCTCACTTAGACTAATACATCTGCTTCACTGTGTATTGCAGTGAGAGAGAAAAACCTCTGAGAGTTGCCAAGGCAGCACATGTTTCAGGCACAGGGCAGGTTTCCTTATCCAAGTCCATTGGTACGACTCAGTCCTCTTTGGGATGCTACAGGTCAGAACAGTTCAGAGGAGGTAGCAGTAGAGTACCTGAGGGCACGACAGTGCTGACCACACAGCTGTAGAGGCGTAGATGAAGTTGAGAACACTACAAAGCCAATTCCTTCCCCCCTCCCATGTCCACAGCTTATTGAACCCCCTGGGGCTTTTGAAAGAATACATGAATTATAGATTTTAACTTCTGAGCTATCAAGCTGTGCTTCAGCAAGCAGCAAGAGATAGCCAGGAGAATTGTTTTAATTATTTTTAAAAATTCCTCCCTCTTGGGTAGTTCTGGTCCAGAGTGCAAGTTAGGACAGCCCAGAGACTGCAAACCGAGGAGGAGCCATCAGTACAACACAGAAGGGACTGAACCAGCCTTTCCTTTCCTGGTTCCACTTCTTCTGAGAGGGGCAAGTAAAAGGATGAGATCCCATCACAGGAGAAAGGTGATGGGATTGTTAGTTCTGATGTCCTAATGGAACACAGCCAGGATACAATTTGCACTTCATACAGCAGAGGTACGATACTAAACCTGCTCTCATGTAACCATCCCCTTACTGCATTTTCACTGGTCAGACCTCCCTGCTGAGGCTGGTCTACAATTACAACAGGAGTGACTGGTGCAAAACTGCAGGGGAATGACTGCCTAGGAACACTTCTAGTATTGCTTTGCTTAACCATATGATAGGTAATGAATCTTCTTGTTAATTTCTAAGCTGTGAGAAGATGCCTATGCACTCCTGCATTGCTGTGCATCGTTCTTCTCTTAATAGCCCTAGTTCCAAACCACTACACTACAGCCTGTGGCTACGTTACATGACAGAAAACCTGGCCTCTTTCAGCAATTTTTTTTTTTAAGATCACAGTTAAAGTCAAGATGTTCATCCTTCCACTCTGAACTCACAAGAACCATGAATGATATGTGAAAATGCTAGAAGAGTTATTTTGGTCCTCTAAATAATGATACACCTATCAAGTTGTAACAGGAATAATTTCTTTCTTCCTTTCATCTTCCTCTACCAAATTATTAAGATTTTTGTTAGGAATGCATTTCACAGTGTGAGCCCAGATTTCTTCTCTCTCAGCTCCATGCTGTATGCGGCTGGATTCTCCCTGTGGATTTTGACTGTATAGCATAAACATCAGTGACAGATTGGGAACTGTCAATGCAGATAACATCAATAAACAAAATATAAGTCTGAAACACTTCTTATTATGCATGAGAGTAAAAAAGCAGAATGATGGAAATGCATACCATGGTTTAAGTTGCCAACATCTTCCCACCAGAAAAAAAATAAAACATCATTTGAAAAAAAAAATTAAAAAATAAACGGAAAAAGATGAGTAGAGATTCCTAGAACACCACACTCTAAGCATGATGCCAAGTTACAACCACAGCACTTGGAGGCCCAAGCAATGACAAGCATACGTGATCATGGCCTCCATCAAATAAACAAACAAATACTGGGAAAGAAAGAATAAAAGAAAAATGGTACAAAACACTAAAAAAGCAATACTATTTGTGAAGACTGATACTCTAGGAGGAAAAAAAAATAGAGAAGCTGCTATAGCCATGAGATTTACAAAAGAAAATGTCTATGTTTGCCAGCCACATTGCATAACTGAACAGAACGCAGTCACCTGTCTGCTTCCGTTTAACACAGGAGAGATGAGTTGGTCTAGTATATTTGATAGCAGGTTTTAAAATGATTTTCCTGGAAGGAGAGTGGGCCTGAACTTCAGTTTTTTTAGCAAGTTCAGCTTTCTTATATACTGCTATGGACAAAAAGAACACAAAAACATAGAATCAGAAAAAACCCCCAGCAAACCATTTCATATGATTAATACATCAAGTGTCAGGCCCATTGCTCCACAACTCCAACCCAACGCATTGCTTCTTCATAGGAACAAATCCTGTGCTGAAAGAGGGGGAGTACTGGTGCATTGGTTCAGATGCATTACCCAGTGATCAGTGGGGATGTCTACAATGAATTAGGACCAGTGGAGCAGTGAGCCTTGCACATGGCTTCTCATATAATTGTACAATATCTCATTAAAAAACACTACTATTAATAATGTTATGGTGCACATCATCTACAACAGAGCAACTAGATGGTATTGTAAAATAGTAAGAAAATAAAAAAAGAATTGTAATAGGAGTGTTAAATGAACCTTTTTTCCTTCTCACTTCATCTCTGGAGAGTGTGCTAGGTTCCTTTTTAGCTATTTTCCTTTCAGGAGTAGAAATCCTGCCTCTCCCAGTTTTAAAAGGTTTCTCTTTTTTATGCTTATCAAGAGATGATCTTCGCAATTCTCTCTCTGCTTTCTCCTCTTTAGGAACAGTCTCTAACTGTTCAGTCATGATGCTCCTATCATCATCTGTAGGATCAGAGCAAATTACAACAACAAACAAAAGATTAGTAACAAATGTTAACAATACTTTGGAGGAGGAGGGAAAAAATACTTGAAGACAGAGTAGATGATTAGTTTCAAAAAGGCAGACTATTTTTACCATTTTTCTGAAACATGCTGAGATTACTTTTATAACTGTAATAATTTTGCTTTTCAATCATTATGATTTGGAAGCAAAAATATTCAACAGACAAAACAGAAAGAATAATGCACACCTTGAGTGTCTGCCCAGAGACTGTCTGTGTCCATGATGGAGTCATCAATTGTTGTTTCATCTTTGTAATCATCACACGTCTCCATTTTGTAGTTAGTGAGCAGGATTTCTTCTCTCTGGGGTGAAGCAGGAGCCTCTCGGGAGCCTTCCTTTGGCTCAACTTCCACTTCTTCAACATCTAACTCCTCTTCAGCCTGGGAGTCTCCTGTTTCGATGTCTTCCTGCTGAGTAGCAGCAAAGCGCACACTGTGAGAAGCAGATTCACCCTCATCAACTGTTGTCTGCACCACTGTGATAAAGTCATCCTCCACTGTCACCACTGATTCAATAATGCCTTTCAGTTCAGGAAGTGCTTCTGGGCTACCCTTGGCTCCCATTTCTTCAGCAGCAGGCTTGCCAAAGTCTGGGGGCATTTCTGATACAAGATGCTGTTTATCCTCTTCTTTTGCTTCTTGCCCTGCTTCCACCTCTTCCTCCTCATATTCTTCCCCTTTCAGGGCCCCAGCTGCCAGTTCACATGGCAGCAGCTTTTGGGTTTCCATAGGTTTCACAGCTCTATCAAGAATCTCTTCAGCTCCTTCTACAGGTTGTGGTATGCTCTCCATCTGAATCTCAGCAGGCTCCTCCCGGAGAGGCTCAGCTTTTGGGAAGAGGAGCTCCACAGAAGTCCCCTTTGCTGGTAACTGTGCAGGCATCTCTTCCCCAGACACGGGAGGTTTTGGATGTTCTGCTTTGACATCCTCTGGTTTCACAGATTCTCCATTCAAACTTTCTTGGGCTTGGTCATGCTCTCCACTAGATTCATAAGATTCCTCTTTATCAACTGCTTCTTGGTGTACCAGATCTGGCTTAGTTACTTTTTCCTTAATTTCTGTTTCTGACAGTTTGGTGCTGTCCTTCACGTAACTAGGCTCAGTCTTGGAAAGTACATCTGCATCCTTTGGTTCTCTGGAGAAGGTGGTCTCCTCTTTCTGCTGAGTGTCTTTGGGCTCAGGCTCTGCTCTTTCAAGAGAGGCTTTGTCCTTCCCTAAAGGAAGAGAAACAACCTCACTAATATTAGTGCCTAACTTATTCTGATATTCTTGGTCAGCTCTCCTTGCAGCCACCTCCATATCATGCTTAATAGCATTGTAATCTGGTTTAACTGGAGCATCTATCTCAGCTATTTCAGGAACAACACTAAGAGTCTTCTCCTTTTCCATCAACAAACAAACAGAATCCTTTTCTATTGCTATCTCTGAAGCAGAAATTCTGTCATACATGGTATCGGCAGGTAAGTGAACTTTACTAGCCACACTCTCTTCTTTCCTTTCTAACATTGCCTCAGCTCTTGTCTTCTCTGGTTCTGCTCCTTTAATGGGACAGACCTCTTTAGAGTCAACTTGATCTTCACTTTTTTCTAGCACAGTATCCAGTTTCTCTTTTTTCTCCTGCTCAAAGTCCCTCACCAGAATGGACTCACCACGCTGACCTAAGTCTTTTTCACTGAGGAAGTCTTCTTTTGATTTTTCAGCAGCTGCCAGCTTCACTTCTATTAAAGACAGGTCAGGAGCGAGGCCACGTCTCAGTTTTTCATCTGTGCCTTCGTAGAAGGGACAGGTTTCACTCGTTAAATTCTCACTGTCCTGAACTGGAGAAGGGAGTGGTACTGTGTACTTATTGAAAACACAGTAGCCCAAGTCTTCCAGCTGACTTTCAGCTTTTAGAATTACGTGGTTTTCATTTGTCACAGGTGGCAGGGCTGTGCTGCTGTCTTCCACAATAGTGTCAGAAGGAACTGACTTCTTCTGTGCTACCTCAGCATCTGCACTCACAGAGGCTAATCTAGATCTTGTCCCTGCCAAGTCTAACATTTCAGGCAGGTCAGGAGCCAGCACAGTCCCATTTTTGTAGTAATCTTTGGCCTGGAAAGATGGTTCAGCCAAGGTCTCAGGCTGGACTTTTTCTTCTACCATTGCTTTTTCTTCTTCTATGTGCTCATCTTCCTCTCTACTCTCAATGGGGAAGCAGGGGGCCTTCTCTAATGCTGGTGTGGTTGCTGGCAAGTAGTCGTCACCTTCATCCATACTTCCACTAGTGTTAGTTAGAATATCTGAAGCGAGGGGAGAAAGATCATGCGCACGACCAAAACTAAATCCTAGGGCTATTGAATCCAGGCAGGACATGGGCAAGTTAATAGACATACTTCTCTGTTCAATTGCAGATCTCCCCCCAAGTCCCAAGCTCCTGCTCAGAGTTAGGTCATCTTTATTTTTACTGTGAAGTTCTCTCTTATCCCCATAGACTTTGGGGTCAATAGTGAACATTCTTTCTGTTGGGGAACTGGGTTCTTCAGATGTGTCTGGTGTATAGCTCTGAGCCAGGGTACTGTACCCCATTTCATGAGTATGCACATTCTGCTGCTGATTCAATTCTGTCTGTAATTTTTCCTCTTCCTCCTCCTCTTCATCTTCAGGTATTAGACGGCCTCTCTGATAAGGCTCATATTTACTCTCTTTAGTGTCACTTAGCTCATAGTAATCACTGCTTTGTTTCAGACCATCTGCTTTAAAGGCTTCCTCCTTCAGAGCAGAGGTTTCAAAATACTTCGACATTCCTGATTGATCCTCCTCTTCTTTCAATTGATGAGGAACTGAAACACTTGTCTTATTCTCCTCAGTATCTTTTTTAACATCTTTCTCTTGGGAAGCTTCAGGAGTAGGAGTCTTCTCAGTGGTTAAACCTGGTGCCTCAGGGGCTTTCTCTGTTACTCTGGATAACTGAGTGCTATCGGGGTGCTCTACTGTTTTATCAAGGGTCAGTTCATGGCTCAACTTAGCTGGGGGTATCTGTGTGCTTTGCTGCGCTTCCTTTTTAACATCTGCTGCTGCTGAGAGCCCACTTTGGTCCGTCTCTTTTTCTGCTTTGAGAGTATCAGGTGACTTTTTAGCTTCACCATCCTTTTGAAAGCCTGTTTTGTCTAGGGAAAGTGTCTTAACTTCAGGTTTTGTGGTAAATTTACCATCATCTAATATTTGAGCCTCCCCTTTATCAAAGAAGTCATATCGTTCTTTCTCGTCGCTCTCATCCTTAGTCATGTCCTTTTCCTCCCCCCACAAAGGGATTTTTGGGGGGCTTGGAATTTTCAAGCCATCTACAGTTTCTGCTGAGACTTCTTGTAGAGATAATGTCCTGTCTTTGTGGATCTGTTCATCTTTACTGAGATCTTTGGCAAATAGTTGGTCAGTGGGTTCCTGGTGTGTTTTGAAACTGCCTTGGAGTGAAAGCTCCTGGGGGAGAGCAGGAGATGGGCCCAAAAGAAGTTCACTTTTGGCTGCTTCTCCCTTGGGTTCTGGTAGCCACAGAGAACTTTCACCACAGCTGATGGCACCACCTTGGACATCTTTGAGGTTGTCTTGAAATTTGATAGCCATAACTTGGTTGGTTGATGAGGGCACACCTGCAGTCCTTTCTTCCGTCCTGCTCTCTTCAGGCAGTTGAGATGACAAGTGCTTTTGTCCTTGAGGAGCAGGAGGCTTAGCAGCAGGTTCTGCAAAACTGGCTTCCCCTTTCTTCTGTGAATCAGTTTTCAAGATCCATTCTGATGGAGGTGAAAGCATTTTTTCTTTGTCTTTGCTCTCTGAATCCTTCTTATCCGCAGCCTCTGTTTTTGCTGACTGTGGAACTAAGGCATCATATTTAGGTTGCTCAACAGTCTTACTGTCTTTCCCAGATTCATGTTGCTTTGTGACTAATGGTTCTGCTGCAAAAGGGCATGTGCCCTCCTGGACATGGAATTCCATCTTCGTGGCTGCAAGTAAATCTGAAGTAGTTTGTTTGGGTTTTATAGCAAAATTATTTAAAGCACTTACAGGCAGGCAGTCGTGGATTACAACATTTTGGTATGAATGATGGAATGGAAAGGGAGAAAGATGTGAGCATGCAGCAAGGCCATCCACCTAGAAATCTGTTTTAAAGTGTTAAATACTAGTTTCCTTTCAATATATAAAGTTTTATAGGGGAAATGTCAGTTGTACACATATAAATGTGAGCACTGAAATGAGATGATTTCATGTAAATTCTTTGTCTTCATGATTTTTATACTACAGCAAAGCCACAAATAACCTCACTTCATTAGAAGCTTTGCTGGACTCTGTAGCTTATGTTAGCTTTCTGTTAGCAAAGTCTGCAACTTTAAAGGAATCAGTAGTACCTTTGTGTGTTGCTGATACTTAAAACATACATAGTTATAAATTTCTATGTGTTTTTTACATTTTTATTCTACATGCAGCCTAAACTAAAGAGATAATGCATGCAAAGGGTTTTGCAAGTTTCAGAAGAGGCTGTTTTTTTAACTGTACCAACTTTTAACACCTACTATTTGTCAAATGACCAAAATCTCACTGCTGTCACAAAACCAGCACATGGAAATCAGCAATAGACCTATTAATAGTCCCAGATCTTGAAGGTCTGGTCTTCAAAATGGCCAGTCACCTACAGCTGTAGCTGAAGTCTACGAATACTTGGCATGTTTCTGTGACTCTAGATCAGGCCCTAATTAATTAAGTTAATTTGAAACTAAAAAGGCTACTCTTATACTCTGCCACTATATTTTCAGAAAGTAATACCTAGAGAACTTTTTTTTTAATACTCACTCTGTTAATCATTAATAGCTTGGTCTTTTTTTAATGTCCCGTGGAAGATAATGATTCCTATCTCATTGAAATCTTCCCGTAATGGAAAATATGAAGAGAAAGACAGCAGAATGTGGAATATCTTTCTGCACTAATCTGTAAAAAAGGTTTTATGAGTTTTTTCTAAAGCTTGTTACAACTAGCACTGGGTCAACTCTGAATTTCCTCAGATCTGATTTGAAGTCCATGGAGCCATCTTTTTGCTCTGATGAATCTGACTGTTTTTAGAATTATTAGTATCGAAGTATTGCTCATTCTTTAAATATTTGCATATGTTAATACTGAGTCAAAAAAGCAACTGCCATTCTAAACTCTACAGGTAACCAAACTAGAAATCTACAACTACAGTAATTTTACTCCTTTATGTTTTTACATTTGGTGACTGACTTGCAAACCCTAAGAAGTATAAAGCATGGCCATTGGGCTGATGTCATCCTCGTTTCACAGAAATTAAATAGCTAGATACTGCTTTTCTCCATGTATCCTACTATGTCTTTTACTGTAGTGCAAGTGAGCAATACCAATGGCATCAAAACACATTCTGACTGCCAAAGGAATTCAGTCTTCTTCAGCTGGGCCATCCAGAATACAAGCCTCCTAAATGCAGCATTCCTTAGCTAGGTAGGGAGTGGGTACATCACTACTCCACACAAGGTGTCTTTGCACCTTGTTCCACTGGCTGAAAAGAAATACCATTAAAAGAAAAATACTGAAGCCTAGTTCTCATGTACTGAAAGATGACTGCAGTAAATATTTTGTTCAGAGACTAAGACAAAACTTCACCTAGTGCACCTAGGTGCATCCTAACCTTCACTTCAAAGGAAACATCCTGGTGGAAGCGATGGAGATTTTGCCTAGAAGAAGGGCACTCCAGCAGGGTTAAACATTTGTAATAAGGTGACACACACAAAAAATAAGAGTTCTAGCAATGACTGAGGAGAGGAGGGGTGGATTGCAATGGATGACAAGGGTATGACATAAGAAGCAATAGCTTTAAGGAAGCTAAACCAGAATGCACTGAAGCATACACAAAAAAACCAAACCAACCAAACAAAAAACCTGCACACTGCAAATGAAAACATTTCTACAGTTTAAGCATCTTTATGTCATAGTCAAAGGCAGTAAGTCTGCTGTTTTAAAGAAATGCAGATGAACCTCTGCACAAAAAAAAAACCAACCAAAAAAAAACATAGATTAGCAATGTGACTGGCAAACACATCTGAGATGGGGAAAGAAGATTGACACAGAGGAATAAGCTTGGCTGCAAAGCATATTTTATCATGGCAAAGTAAAAAATCAGGAATCAGCCGCAGCGGTGGGAAACCATTTTGTCATACAGCACCTACACAATCATATTATCCACTACACACTCTTCAAGCATAATAACAAGAGCAGTCATAGCAATAAATGGGAAAAACAGAAATGAAGCAGCCTTGGAAAGCACTGGAGAAAGCTGGAGAAGGATTTGCTGGCAGCAAACACATGCAAACCTAAGGAGGTCACACCTTCCTCAGCCAAGGAAGGGGGTGTGTCTTTCAGGAGTGCTCCCACCACAAAGGTCACACTCTCCCTGCTGGACGCCACACTTGGCACTTTGTCTTCATGACACACTGAACCAGAATACGACTGACCCTCACAGAGGCTCTTTGCCTGGTCCGAAGGCTTAAGGGGCCCATGCTCTTTCCCCACTTGCTTCCCAAGAAGAGCAGCAGGTTTCACTTCCACAGCCATCGGACTCTTTACTGGTTCTTCTTCTCAGGGACGGAAAAAAAGGAGGTGACATCAACACCAACAGTAAACACCAAGCACACAGCTGAACAGGACCGCTTTTACATAACCCTCTCAGGACTGCATTTACATAACCCTTTCAGCTCAATATTTTTGATTTAAGTCTGTAAAGGACTGCCAGTACCCAGTTCATTTTAGCCACCATGGAGCTGAATTTTCCCTAGGGAAAAAACCAAACCAAAAGCCTGCCTACCCTCAGACAAGCATGTTTATGCTGTAAGATGAGAGCAGAAAGTGTTTTACAGGCATACCTCTCCCAAGGATGACAGTGGGTCAAATAGTCATTGGAAACAGAGATGGAATGGAATGATGGATGGCTCTGACAACACTAATGCATCAATGAGCTCAAAGTACACTGATATTTTTCTGATAAATATGCTGTTTAGTCCAGTTCAACACATTCACCTGAGGTGGAGGAAGGTATGAGGCATTGATTTCTTTCCACTGACCTTGTTAATACAGACTGCTGAATGCCAGCAAGTCAATCTATTGTATGAATCCTGGATTTGGCAAAATACTGAGAACTTTCACAGTCTTAACAGGCCTTATGCATGGCTAATAACTAATGGTTTTTGCAAGATTTCTGCCAAGATTCCTACACTGAATGGCTTTATAAACAATTTCTCCTTTACGCTGTCTGACATCCGAAATCTGTATGTGAAAATCACTGTTTTAACACAAGGACTCTTCATTTTCTTTGCAGTTTCCCCACTTATCCCCAGGCTCCTCATCATCAATTATGTCAAAGAAACCAATGAATGCAATATAACTATTTGTTCATCCGAATTTCTAAAACATACCACTCAGCCTACAGGATGTTAGGATCAGTATAGTAGAATCAAGAAGAGTCTTTGCTTGTGCCATGACAGAAGAATTATCAGAAAAGTCTCCATCCCAGACTTGTACTCCCACCACTGCTACTCAGACAAAAATTACTGTGCACTGTTAGTATTCCCTCAGGTAAGAAGTCGGGATTAAGTGTGAAACCTTTGATTCAGCAATATACTTAAGGAGCTGACCAGCAGCCATGCTGCAGGCAACCTGATGACATCCCTGAGTTTAAAATGTGTCTTACAATGAAGTACTTAGCTGAATCAGACCTAGAACAAAGCACTTTCAAATCTGGAAATGGCTGTATCTAGCCTCTTGGTATTACAAGGGCTTTATTTTTCTCCTGAGATTGGCCCAGTGAAAACCAGGCAATCAATCATCCATTTCAGCTATGGTCTTAAAAGAGTGATTTAAGGAATATAAACACTATTTGAGGCTGAGAAAATATCTCTATGTAAAGAACAACACATTATTAATAACATATAAAATAATTAAGGTTAGATACTGTATCTTAAATGAACAGAAGCCAGAAGATTCAGAATCAGACCTGGACCAATGCCTGAGCATTACAGAAATACTTGCACAGGGCCAGATTGTAAAAGCAGCCTTGCAGGACAACAGGTCTCCAGCTACAAAAGACCCTGACTTGAATAACTTACTTCACTTTCTTTTTCTGATTTTGTGTACTTTTGTATGTGCATCCCTCTCAATTAAAAAATGCTAAGGAAAGCCTCTTATTTTACTCTGAGCAATACTCCTTCATTTCCTGAAACACTTTACACAAAGCCACATGAAAAAAAAAATTACTCAAACTAGAAAGTTATCCCTGAATTAACAAAAGAATCATATAGCCTTCCTTTGTGCAGCAGACTCTTATGCCAAACAGACTGCTGGCCAGCAAGGACAGCTGTTTCACACGACAGTCTCAGTTGGAAGGGACCCAGAAGGATCATCAAGTCCAACTCCCAAGTGAACGGCCCATACAGGGATTGAATCTTGGCATTTTAGCACCGTGCTCTCACCAGCTGAGAGGATCTCAGGGTCTCATAATGCCTATCTTTCCACTCATGATCCAGCTTATTTGCCTTTTTTCTCCCCCACATAGATGTTCTGAGATCTTACATTTTCACCAGAGGCAGATGATATATGACTGAAAAGGAAGCTGCCCATGAACTAACCAGGCTGTTATGTACAGCTACAGCCACACAGCTCAAGTAAGGCTACCCCTGTGATTTTTCTATCTCCCTACCTTCAGTCAGACATGCTGACATCAACAATCTTCAATTATTAGTGCTGATCTCTTACTGATGCTGTTACAGTATTAACCTGTTAATTCTGTAATTATTCTGTTAATTCTGAAAACTGGTTTTCTGAAAATGACCCAGTGACCAGTTTCAGTGAGACAGCTCCATCCTCCTGAGACACAAACCTTTAGAGGATTCAGTACTATTTTTAACTTCAGCTTCCAAGACTGAGTGATGTGAAATGAAATATCATCTATTTCACCTTTGAGAAGTCAGCTGTTCTGTTAGTCATTGAAAAAGCTTCTCCCTTGATTCCTCAAAAGCCATTTTATTTTTACATAACCCCCACTGATACTACTTACTGATGTGCTCAGGTCATAGAAAAAGGAGGTACAGAGAGGCCTTTTTTCCCCTCTGTGTTTGCAGTCAGCTGGTACAATGCAAATGGAGTGTGTCCACAAAACTGGAAATCAAACACGACCCAATCCGCCCTGAAATTACCTGTGTATACTGGGGTAAAACTTATTTACTTCACCTGCTGGAGAATTAAACTCCTTCCACAGCTATCTTTGGTATAGACATATTTTTCCCCCATTGTGTAAACAACTGACTTACTTTCAGTAACAATATTTTGGCCTACTCTGCATACTGTTCTTGGCAGTATTTCTCCAGCACAAAGAACAAATTAGCTTCCAGTTCTTTTAACTAACTTCCTCTTTTGGTTCTGCTATAAGCCAGGCCTGAAGAACAAGAGCCCTGATTTGAGTGGGAACCAGGGTTACACTGACCCCAAAGCTGCACTTGCTGTACATGCTGCAGCTTTACCTAGACATGGAGAGACTCTTGGAGGGGTGTCACTTCCATCTGGGGAGAAAATACAACTAGGTTTCCCTCCCCAGAAGGCAGCAATCCCAGGCACATAAAGAATGGAATGGATGGCAGGTGAGTAGAGGGGAAGAGGAACCAAATGGGACCATGCTCAGTTCACCTTCCTCATGGCCCAACAAGACCTCTGTGCTCTTCACTGTGGCACTGGGGTGTGTACTAGAGCCAGTCCACTCCGAGCTGAACAAAGGGTGTTCATAATACTCCTCATCCACATTGTAGGGCTCGTCCTTGGGCACAGACACTGAAATGGAGGGGGCCAGGTATCTACGCCACTCCCTGCTGGCAGCAGGCCCACAGCCAGGGCAGTGCTGTAGCAGCCCCCCTGCAGTCCTCCGCCCCTGTATTTACGAACAGACACACACAGACAAAGGCTGCAGGACAGACAGACAGACAGTGAAAAAATAAGACAGGATGGTCACATGCTCTAGCAGCACCAGCCACTATGTCATGCTGGAGAGTGGATGACACCAGCCAGGCTATGAGTTAATGCAGGATGGAGGAATGAGGCAGTTGTGCATTTTAACACATGGACCGTGTATCTGGCCTTTTCTACTGGGTTTACAAACATCAGAAACCAACCCTAGGAGTAAGTGAATTTCAAAATTACACACTAATTACTTAGTACTTTGCTGTGCACAAATCACATCTCACAACTCGCACTATACCCATACGTATTATACACCTGACTGACTGTGCTAAAAACCTCTGAAGTGTCCTGACATAGCTGTATCTCTCATAGTAATCAGATTTAGTACTTAGAACTGTAAAATTTAAAAAGTTCTTTAATTAAAAAGAAAACCAGCTTACATTTTGGCCAGGGGTGGCTTTATTTTTCATTGTATCTGTTTCAAAATTCTCCACTTTCTTCTTTTCCCTATGAACAAGCGGCATCTAAACAACAAAACCCCCCTTCCCCAAATAGCTAGCTACCTTTTTTTCCTGATAAAGGCCACAAAGTGCTGCTCACAGCAGTCTCTGTTAGTCCTATATTTTATGCTGTTGTGTCATGTTTCTGTGGGTGAACTAGCTCCCACGTCGGTGTTTGTTAATGCTTTGGAATGACAGCTTTATTCACCCATCTCTGTAGCCTTGCAGAAAATCACATAATCAGGACTACACCAGCTACTGACAGCTACAGGGAGGGGCAGTTTGAGTTGTTTTTGCAAGACAAAGAAAAATAACGCTACCCAATGAAAATGACTGGCCTACCACCTCATCTGTACAAACCTAGAGGGGAGACTTGGGACCTCCTGTAGGCTGAGGAGTCCTCTCATCACAAATAAAGCTATGAAAAACTAAACATCTAGTGCTAAAGACGTTTAAGTCCATTCTCAGTGTATGACAACTGGCAGTTTGATGACCACTGATTCATGGGGTGCCTTAAGCAGCTGCAGCTGTTCCACTGGATTTCCTACCAGCTTCAAGTAAAAGTCCATACTTTGTGTCCCTGGTCTTTCTCCAGGCAATTAGAAGTTACAGGATTTCCCCCACAGGCCCCAAAACTTCCACTCTTAGATCTAAAACACAAAGTCAGAAAGCAAGGCTTCAACACAGGCAGCATAACGGATCTCTCTGCGGGACACCAAAACAAGACGGCTCAGGAACGCCACCCTAACTGCCATTACTGAAGTCTTGGAAACTATTTTGATCCAAAACAATCCCATTTTATAAGAGCTCTAAGGCTCTTCCTGGCAAACACCAGTAATTTTTAAGTTTCTTTCTATAGTACACCATAACAAAACAACCTCTGTGTCTTTAGAAAAAGCACCTCTGTTCTCTGCAGCAACTGGCAGCAAGTTTCCTGTAATATCATGGCATGGATTTCTTCTGTCTGGGAAAGGATTGCTGTAGGAGCAACCCATTCGGGCTCAATCACCCCCAAAAAGGAAGAAAAAGTAGCAATGAATGTCAATATTAGCAGCTTCTACATGTGTCACAGTACTGCAAAAGAAGGATCATCCACGTTTAAGACTGGTGCCAGCGCTGAGGCTGGCTGGGACTGAAGGTACACTATGTGCACAGAGACCACACACGGAACTCAGTTTAGGAGAACTGTATTCACAGCTTCTTTCAGGGAACAAAGAGCGCCCAAACCACTGATAGTTTAGCTGCTTCTCTTTTTAGCTGAATCCAACCCCCAGATTCAGGGGCTTATGCAATATTAAAAGAGGCAGGTGTGGAAAGACAACCTGGCAGCCCACTTCTGCCAAGCAGGAAGCTCTGCACAGCACTGCAACAGGAAATGCTAAGCACAGCGCTGTGCCCAAGCTTCCCATTTTTCCCTAGTACTTAAGAGCCAGAAGCAAGGTTGCAGGGAATCATCTCAATCCACTTGCAGTGCAGAACCTGTGGATTTCTTCTCCACAGAAGCATCTACAAAATTCTGTAACAGATTTGAGGGGGCTTATGGTTTGCAAAAGGCAAGTTGCAAGGGGGTGAGCTCACAGTTCAGAGCACAAGAGACCAGGAATCAACTCCATCCTAAATCTGAGAAGGTTCAAAACTTCAACTCCCCCTTCTCTGCAGGGTGCCCTCACACCAGTCCATGAATTACTGAACATAAGAGCTGAATGAGCTGAAGCACTTGCCACCTCTTCAGCTGGAACTGGGACAACATGGAGAAAAGAAGGGAAAGGTTGGTATGGTCAGAAGCTGAACAAAGAGAAGGAAGATGTGCAGAAGGAAAGGTTCTTCTTCCAGCTGTGGGTTTATTTATCCAGGGGCCCTTCAAAAGCAAAATGCATCAACAAGAGTGAAGGTGAAATCCCAGGACTTCTCTATACTGTTGCAAACAAGGCTGAAAATCTCTTCTTTACTCTGAAGAGATTGTAGGCAAGAAAACAGAGGCCTTGCCTCTGCTCCTTAAAACTGCAGGAACTGACAGCAGTAAAAATGCTTAATACATGCTATTGTGATGGTCCAAAATCACCAGGAGTGCAAAGACTGGTACTGTTTGGGGCTATTACATCTGTGGCTATTTTACAGATTTACACTGGTTTTTTATCAGTTTGAATAAAGATATTTTCAGAATTAATGCAGATAATTTCATTAACAGGATAATGATGTCTTCTAAGGAGGTTATGCTTTTATTTCAGCAACAAGAAAAATCCTTCGTTATTATAGTCCCTGCTAATCTTTTCCATCTCAAAGCATGGGAAAAATCCCTAATGCATTTTAAAGTCCAAGATTAAAATCACTTCTCACAAAGGCTAATTCTGCTTTACCTTCCTCATATATTTTGAGAATGCCTTTCAAGAAGTAATTTTCACCATCAATATATCCATTTTCATATGACACTTGCTTATTTTCAGTTTACAAAGCATTCTTATTTGGCATATAAAGGCTAACCTGCCTATTTCAAAGTGGAAGACAGTCCATCAGAGGCACCCTTCTATCCAGTAATGTTTAAAAAATTTTTTACGTTAAGACGTTGTTGACCACTGTCAAAAGGCACAGAGCACAAAAGAAATACCAAGAAATTAGAATATTATATCAGTCCTGCATGATCAGATACAACTGATAAAAGGACTACAGGGTGCAAGGGAGAATTTAATTTCCTGAACAAAATTATGTTATTATAGTTGAAATAAGTATAATAATTTCAATAAGGCAAATCAGTTCTCTTACCTTCTGCAGCAGTAAAAAGGGACAGGTTCATTTGAATGTTTTTCTGCAGCCACATCAAAGAAACCTACATCCAACCGACTCCTTTCTCTCATGAAATAAACTTGACCCACAAACCTCTCTGTCTTTCCTACCTTTTTTTTTTTCTTTTAATTTGTGTTTGCTGCATGGCTGGCCACATCCACCTTTGTCAGTCTACAACAGTGATTTCCTTCCTACATTGACCGAAGAAGTCTCTTGGATTCAAAGCAATGCGACACACACTGACAAGTGCATTAGGAAAAGCTTCTAGGAGAAGGAAAAAAAGGTCTGAAGCAGACACACCAAGTGCTCACCTTTTTTGTTCAACAAATTAATAAACTGTTTTACTAAGCAGAAAGACAGACAATGTAAAGATGCATGAGTATGGATAGCCAGATGGTATAGGGAATGGGAGGTTTAAACAAGTACAGTAAAACTGGGTCAAACCCTACTGAAGCAAACTCTTCTGAATGGGAACTTTGCCTGAATAAAATTGACAGGTCTGGCTCACTCAGGTCACCAAAAACTGTACTTACCCACAGAAATTAAGGACCATATCTTCTAATATAGAGCAGAGCACAAGACTTTTATTACCATTTTTACTACACTGAACTGACAACACTGATATTTTTGTAAAAAGCAACATAATATATTTCTGGTGAAATTACTTCCAAGTTCTTTCTGTTGCTTCAAACAACTCTACTGTGAGTTCCTGTTTGAGAGCCAGACATAAACAAGAAGTTTCCAGCACAGTGCATTAAAGACTCAGGACATCACTTCTGTCCATACTTCCCTTACAAACTGGTGATCTGCTCTTAAAAATGAAGCACTGAATCAAAATCTCCCATGTCATGGAAAAGTCTCTTTTGACTAATGTTAAAGAAAATTATTTGAAAGTTATTAAAAACCATGACATTGTGTAAATCACTGAAACACCTCCCAAACACTGTCCTTTCAGTGCTTGTAACCACCTCTGCAGGGTAAGTGCTATTATATTAATTCAATTTTACATGAAAGGAAAGAAAAAACCAACAATGTTGAGTGACTTGCCGAGTCATTTGCACAGCTGGGAACTGCAGTCTGGCAGTAGATAACAACCTCAAGTTGTAGAGTGTTTTGCCACCTTCCGGTGTTACTACAACTAGCAAAATGCTTTCCATTTGCTTAGGGGCCAATCTACAACCTCCTTGTCAATTAACCAATATAAGTACTTTATAAAATCCTAAAATACATGCAAATATACAGCTGATATAAGCAGCACACAAAGCCAAACCTAAACCTGAGGCTAATGGAAGAACCTTGACATTGGCCTGAAGCAGAAGAACAAGCCCTTTACCGTAACATGAAAAATCAAAAAGCATACATAGGACTAGCCAAGTGAACTACATATTAAAAAATAGTGATAAAGCCCTGGCAACAATTCTAAAAACCTTTGCTAATGCCTTACCAGTTCTCTTTTCAGTTAATAGTTTTGATTGCCTTTACCTCTGGGTGATGAGTCTAGGAACTGTTGTATTATTTTTCAAACACACAACGGGCAGATGTTTTTTTAAAAACAACAACAATCAATTATTCAAGTTCTTTATAACTGTTAGTAACCACACCCAGTAGGCCCTTCCAGTAGAGTGGACTGACAAATGTTGTTAACACAGCTTGTAATTTCATTGTCTCAAAAAATGACTGCATGATGGAACATGCCTAATTGCAGTGTCCTCATAAACTGAATCAGAATATGCTCAGCATGTGATTCCACTTTGCATCCACTTGCAAAATTCATAGAGGCTCTGTGTTAAAATACCAACAAAATTTGTTCAGCAGATGATAAGAAATTATTTTCATGCACTTATGTAACAAAAAGAAAGAGAAAATGCTAAAAGAAAATCCAAGAAGGAAGTAAGTAGACACACAAAAATGTTACTGACATGGCAGAGTTCAACTGACAGTCCCCTGGAGATTCTGAAGCCAAATCCTTCCCTCTTATCCCCACGATACAGCTCAAATTTAACACACTGCTGTCTCCCTGCACTGATGGCCTTGATGCAGCAGTCGTCTTCTGTTGAACAAAGCACTCATGCACACGCCTACACTGCGGCAGCTTTGCTGGGATTTAGGCCTCTGCTTAACATTAAGCCAACACTTCAGTTCTTTGATGGAGGAGATTTCAGCAGGAGGAAAATGCAGTGATCACGGGTTACTGAAACTGAACACTTGTGCAGAATAGAATAGAAATTTGCTTTTTAAGACTAGAATGTGACTGCTGCACTTTGTGTACAGAAACCCCAATACATGCAGACACTGGAGCATGAATTACAGGTCAAGGGCCAAAGAAATGACCCAGCTCTGAATCTCCTTGCTTTCATGCACTTAAGGTTCCAAACCAAAAGGCAATGGTAATTTTAAAAATGCAGCCAAACAAATCTCAAGAAACAAAAGATGACCCATACTTAATTGTAGTTTCGATGACCACACTAGGACAGCAGACATCTTGGCTCATATTGCACACAACAGACAAAAAAGTGAGCAACACTATCTCTTTTTCTCTATAGCACATCCCTCAGCTACCTCTGGGCATGTGTCTACCTCATCCATAGGCTGCAGTTGGTTGGCAGATGGGGAGTTATTGCTGGGAATGCCTTATCTTTTCACATGAGATGTATCTCCAGTGCAGAAAGTATCTCCATTTTCTGATTCCCCCATCCTTTAGGTTCATGTCTCATCCCTCTGCTGACAGCTCTGCACGGCAATGTCCAGGAGACCCTTACCTTCCTCCAGAACTCCAGTCTGCTCGGAAGCTGGTGACGGAGGTGGGGAAGGAGGCAGGTTGGCTGACTCTTCAACTGCTAGAAATCAAACAGTGAAAATGAGATACAGCCGTTAATTCCAGGAAAACCAATACATGATACAAGCTGCAGTCGGTTGGGTTCTGCCCAGCTGAGGAATTATCTGATGGGGACTCATGCCTGCTGGATTTTCAGACAGACCCTTGCAGAATACAAGGACTTTTGAATTTATAATAAAAGGATTTATTTTTCTGTTGTTGGTTTGCTTTCTAATGGTATGAATTATTTACAAAATTCTGGTCATTGAGCACAATATAAAAATCAAATACCAGATACTCTTTTAAATCAGTTTTGCCTCTTAACAAGCCTTCGGTCACCCAAGGCAACAACAAAAAAGCATTTGAGCACATGTGGTATTACAAATTCATACCAACTATCAGAAACTGGCATCTAATCTCTTCAATCTACCTTGAGTACATGAAAAAACTCCATTCTGCACAGTTTTTTTTTCTTCTGCTGAGTTCAAGGTTAATCACAGAACACATGCAAATATTGCTTGTCTAAATGAAAAAGATATCAGCCCAGGGAACTTATATCAGCTGTGACATAACAGTGATTCAGCTGAGCAAGGCACAGTGAAAACTTAGATGCACTTGGACTGGGATTTACATTCATTCCCAGTCATGAGATCAGATGCTGAAAACAAATTATTTTTTTTTTCAATTATTTCAATTCAAGTATGATGAAATCCTAAACAAGCTTTTAAAGTGAATTCAGCGTAACTTCTGCATTTGATCTCATACCAATCACTCTGAGAATTGTTTTTCTTTAAAAACAGATCCACTCCTGCGGCTTAACCACTGTTTTAATAAAAACCCCAAACAAATCTGTTTTAACAGATCTGTCTTATCAACGGCACCTTTCAACAGGCAGATCTCAGTTTACAGTTCAGGGCTTCTTTACAAGCACAGACAGGCCACTTTCAAAGCCCCAACAGAATTTTCCAGGCTTCCTCTTATTGATTTCAGTGTGATTTGGATAAGACCATATGTGACTTGTCCTTAAGATGTGCTGTCCAGGCACAGAGTGTTTATAAATTCCTCACAATGCATCTGACCACAGGAACTGTAACACCAACAGTTGTTAACTGAAGATATACTTCTTATGATGTCTTTGAAATTACTTATCTGACTAGATGGAACTGAATATCCATTTTGCCTCTCCCAGGCCTGAGTGAAGTGATTTGGGGAACTGGGGTCTTCCATGTAAAACTGAGTCTCTGCAAAGAAGGGAATCACCAAGCACCACATCTCCCTGCTGCAGTTCTAAGTTAATTCAATGAAGCAAAAGCCTTGGGAACCAAATTTCCAACAAATATTCTAAATTACTCATTGACTTTAAATCATTCCTAGGCAAGGGCCAAGCACTGCACCAAAGCAGGCAGAGCGCCTGTGGGAAAAACACTGCAGGGCATTGTTTTGATTTAATCACAATGTACATGCACTCAGCAGAATCTGTCCTAGGACAGGCTTGCAAGACTTCCTTACCTCAAGATGGAGTATGTCCTTTCTCTGGCCTTTGGTGTACATATTTTGAGCTACTGCGGAGGTTTTCTGGCAAGGAGGAAGCGCTTTAGGTACAAACGGCTGTATACCTACCTTCTTTTATTGATAAGATAGATAGATAGATACACACACACACACACACACTCTCTCTCTCTCTCTCTCTCTCTTATATTTCAGAGAGATATTTCACAAAGGAGGCAACAGGAGGATGGAGACACAGCATGGACCAGTGGCATTGTTACCATTTCCAGTACAGACCACTGGCATTTGCTTTTACCACATGTGACTCCTTCTTCCACAATCTGCCCTCACTCTGCCTGGTTGCTCTCAACCTGGTGTGCCACATTCCTTTCTGCTTCCTGTGGAGTTGCTCCCCCTCCATCTATTTGAGCAGCTACCACCTGCTCAGCAAAGCCTCACTTTCTTTTTACATGTCACTCTGTCTTTGCCTCTTCAGACATTAATCCTTCATGTTGTACATGGCTGAACACAAACAGTCCCAACCAACATGATGACAAAACCCTACAAACACACCCACAGCTGTGCTACTCGGGACTCAGAAACAAGGTGGGGAACTGTTAGAGCAAACAGGGAATGAGACATTCACAGGGCTATGAAGAACCGGGAATACAAGGATCCTGCCAATAATACTGTGGTTCCAGCATTTATCCAGTGGTGGCTACGGTTCACCCACAACCATAACCGACGTGAATACACAGCTGGAACTGCATTTTTTAATATACATACAGACATTTGCAGACACAAGGATACCTGGAACATTCTTTGTCATTTTACCTAAAGGTAGTGATCCAGGCTGATCTTTGTGCTGGGCTTCTTTTTCCTGTTCACCTTTCAGGACTGCTACAGCTTCAGCTGTTACTACTTGTACTATCCTCGCAGACACTTCTTCTGTGCCAGTAACAAAGCGAGAAAAAAGAAAGAAAAGCATGCTAATCAGAATGGTGTTTTAAAATCACAAAGATTAGCTTAAACAATAAAAAACAGAGGCTGACTTAATCCATTTTTAAAAGGTAATCTTTTTTCCTGAAATATAAGGAAATCATTAAAAATAAAAGAGAAGGACCAGATATTCCAAAGATTTCAGTGGGAAGTGCCAAGTATTTATAAAATACTTTAGAGGAGGAGCTTTCTCTAAGCAAGATGCACAAAGCATCATTATTTAATTTTCTTTCTATTAGGGACAATGTGCAGCAACTGCAATATTTTAAGACTATCATCTATTAAATGGCCAGAAAAATTTCTGTAGGTACTGTTTTGCAAACAGGGCAAAATGGGCATCTGAGTAATGGAATTTCTTGACATTTAATATGTGAAGTTAGCTGCATTCTAACATGCTCTTTGAATGCTAATTCCTCCTCAGCAGCACACAGTATGCATCAAAGGCACTCCCCAGACAGCCATCTAACTGATGAGGGACTTGAAGGGCCAAATAACATTCCTGCATGATTAAAATCAATACTTCATCTTCCTCATCCCTTTTAAGAGTGCCACACAAAGCTTTATTTAAACAGTAGGTCTGATTATCATGCAGAGGGATTGCAGAGGACAACATTTTTTTGGTGGAATGAGCTCCTTGCTGCTGGGCCCCAACATGCTCTGTGCACGGAGCCGGCTCAGGCACTGCATGCTTGACAGAGCTGGGTGACAAGAACCTACGCTTTGCTCTTCCCCACTGCCCTCATGGTGTAACCCACCTGAGAAGGGCCGAGGAACTGGCTGCTCTGGTGAGCAGAGAGTAGTAGTAGGACCACTCAAGGAGTGAATTCTTCCAAACTGAGATACTGTGTCTCAGCTCGACTCCAGACCCACTCAAAGGTGCAGTGGAAGCAATGAGAGAAGTTTCCTTCCCTCTGGAAACCTTTGATGTAACAAATCAAGGTCTTAAAGGTTGGTCCAGCAGAATTCAGAGAAAAAAGGGTTTGTGGTTCTTATCTGTATATGAGTCTGCTCTCCCTTAGTCATTAATCAATATATTTCTCTCTCTCAGCCAAACTCAGTGGAAATAAACCCCTTCCCCCTCCAGCTATATCCAAGTGCTATCTGAGAACTGCTCCCAACACAGATGGAGCTGAGCCCTGGGGAAGGCCACAAGCTGCACAGTCACAACCCACCAGCTGCACAGCTGGGCACACCTGGGGACAGAGCAAAACTTCACTGCTTCTCCAGCCCTCGTGTGGAGACAGGAGTTTGTAATGGCAGATGTCAATACACCCTGCTCCTGCCAGAGCCCCCATTAATCATCACCCTGAGGGCAGGAATAAAAGCTCTGCTCACCCATTACCACATCCTTCAGGCAAGAACTGGCTGGGAAGGGTAAGTATGTTTAAATCAATGCCCTACATGCAACTTCACAGCAACCACGCTGACAAGGGACTCGCCATTAGATTAATAACGATTTCTTTTCACAGTTACTCTTACAGAATTCCCTTGTACTTTTAATGTGAAGCTATTCATCTTCATTCGTCCCTTAGAATGGCCAACTGTTTTCCCCAAAAAACATAGATGTGAATTACTTGAGTTTCACAGCCATGTTTGTCTAAAACCAAAGTGCTAGGTTAATCTTTCTTTTACACAAACTATTTAATGAGATATTAAAAATCCCCACCCACTGGCAAAGAACATTCCTAATTGTTGGTGTTTATACCTTACAATTCACTGCACTCCTGGCTGGTCACCTGGAGGGCCGTGACTGCAACAGTTCTATTGGCTGCTGCCAAAGCAAAAGTAGACAGATGAATATGCCAGAACAACTACTAAGCAATGAAAAAAACAAGTTGATTTGAAAAACATGAATTTGAAAAAACATTTGAAATACATGAATATAAACTTGCCAAGAATAAATTCAGATTAAAAATCTAAAGATGCTGCTTTCCTACTGTCAGGGGTGAGAAGTTCTGGCAGCCTTCCATATTGGAGGAAACAAATCAACTGTTTTTTGAGATGAGGCACAATACATGTATGAAATGGACTACGTATGATATAGGTGCCTGTAGGAGGAGGAGACTACGAATAGTAGCTCTAGTTCTCTGTTCTTCTACTCAACAACACATCCCTAGTATGAGATGAAACTCCCCTTTGTGGTTAAGTAGATCAAATCAGGCACCATAACCCCATCAATCAAGTCACACATGTGGCCAGTCCTACAGATCAAAGAACAGGGATATTGATTTAAAGCCCAGCAATCTTCTCAGCTGCCTTTCAGGGCCTGCACATCATTTTGGGGCTTTGCACCTCATTTTGGGCTGCTTCCACACCTGCTGGATGGCTGGGGGTGCTTCTCAGCACCTCTTGGTTCCTTTCTCTCATGAGAAACACAAAACAGACACTTCCCAGACCCTCCTAGACTCTCACACGGTGCTGCTGCTGCAGACCAGTGTACTGGACACAAATCTGGAATCCTTACGAGTCCTGATGGCTCCCTATATTGTGAGGCACATGCAGCCTGCAAAGCTCAAGCAATTTTGGGAAAACCTGGAAGAACAAACCTGCGGCTTGGCCCATCCTCCTCCTGCAGACACGTGGGGCCCTCCCCACACCATGGCGTGCTGCAGCACCTTCCATCAGTGGGAAACAAACTGCTCTTCCAGAAAGCATCCTTTGGTACCTCATATATCCCTGTTCAGATTCTGCTGTTTCAGAGCAGGAAAGAGCATCTCCCAGCTCTCGTGAGCATGGAGGACAGCACAGAGCTTCACTGAGTGCCATGGCTACAGAAGACCCCACACCAGTTCCTGCCACCACTTCACACCTGGAGGATGTGACACATGGCCCTCCTGTCAAAATTTCCACCAAGCTACTAATCACAACACCACTGACAAAAGCAACATCATCAAGACTATACTATTAGCTCAGATGAACAAATCAAGACTCAATGAGAAAGACTGTTAAAAGAACCAATTTTTGAAGCTTATGTTCAAATGAAAATTTTAGTTAAAGGCTCCAATTAATTTCTGATATAGAATATGCGAATGTATATCAGATTTAGTACCCTGGAGCATATCCAAAGGAAATCCACTTGGTCAATTGCTTTCCATCAGCCAAGCTACTGCAACCCTCCTCCCAGCAGGGTTAAGACAAATCCTTATTAAAAACTGCCTCCTTTGTAATAGAATCTATACTTGTTCCCATCCAGCCTGGTACTCTAGTACAAATGGGCTCTACAAGCCTGGAAGACAGTTCTCACCCTCTCAGCTCTCTCCCTGATTTAATTTGCGTGGGACAAAGGTAATGTTCCACAGGGAGATATGTCTGAGGGTGAAAGGCTGTCTCCTGATAAACAGAAATTTCTATTTCAGGCTACGCAAAATAAGTGAACAAAAATACAAGTGGCCTCTGGGCTTGTGTTTTTTGTTCAGTTGGTTTTGTTTGGCAGTGTTCTTTAATCAAGAAAGGCTTCCTCCTGAACACTCTGCTGATGGATATTTTGGGTGACATGGGAGGCATGGGCAGTTCATCAGAAGAGCAGGCTTTTGCTGTACATGACTGCTGCAAAAGGACAGACATTTCTGTACTAATGGATACTATAAATAGAAGATCCAGTGGGTAAGTCAAATCCTCACAGGGCTGCTATTGAGACTTTTCATAGTTTTCTTATGGTTCAGTTAAAGTTCAAGGCAGCCTAACGATAANGGAGAGTTAGGCAGCTTGGATGCCAGGCTATGTATTCATTAGACATGGTTTTGTGGTTTTGCTTGTAGACACTTATTTTCCCTCTCTTTAAACAGGCAGACTCTCTCTGACTCTACTTCATGCCACAGAAATGGCGCTAACATACAACAAGTTACAACAAATAGATTTATTTTTTAAAGGCAATAAGGAGCATGGCTTTGTTCCACAAAGAACAGCAACATGCCTTTTCTTTGCATTTTGTGGAGAGTAAAATGCTGCTCCTTTTTATCAAGATGTCAGCTGTTCATGATACAGGACACAGACGGAACTTCACAGCTTGATTTCAGGAAATATGGTATCCTAAAGTATCGGCGGTCCTTGAATGGGATGTCCGTAACAGAGAGAAAACACAGTGAAAACCCTCAGCATAAACTCTCCAAAGCCCTGACAGGGAGCAGGCTGAGGTGAGAGACCAGGGGCTTACATACCAGGACAGTGGTTCTGCTGCTCCCTCAAAGGTCACTTCAGACCACGCTCCAACAGGGCTGCCAGGTCAGCTCTGCCCAGCGGCTGCCAGTGCCCTGCTGAGAGGACAGAGTCCTGTCTGGGGCGCTACACTAATTTAAACTAAAGCTAAAACTCAAACGAATTAAGCACTCTGTGGAAGTAAGCCCAATTCTTCTATAAACCCCAGCATATCAAATCAGGAGATCTAGAATCTCCCTGTCCCAGAGATGACTCAGGGACACAAACCCTTTCCAGAGTACCAAGATGCACAGGGGATGCGGAACCACCTGCTGATGGTATGGGGAGCCAGAGCCTTCCCTCTAGGCTGGGTTTAGAAGGCCTGCTGCCTCCAAAGGCTGCTGCCCTCCTCACAAGTACATCCAAGGGCACAAGAGCTGCCCAATCCCCACCCCAGCCACTCTAGAACTGAGATTTACACTGAAGCAGGCATCATTCAGACACTCCCTCCAGATACCTGAGGCCCCCTTCCCTGACAGAGACTCAGACAGGGGCTGTTAAGTGAGGTTACATGCTGAAGACTGGCTACAGCACAATCCAGTAGCTGGGATCAGATTCTGTACAAGGCCAAGATGTAATTTCAAAGCTCACCTTCACTCCTTATTGATTCTGCTGCATTTGTCAATGGACTGCAGATGTCTCCACTGGCACATTACCTACAGTACTTCTATTTTCCACGACGCCTTTCCATTCCATTAACTTTTATAACAGACATGTTTACCAGCCCCAGAGACAGATATACAGACGGTGGCAAGAGTCTTTTAAAATAGGTGTCTGAGCTTTCAGACATATATATTTCCACAAAATAGTTTAAAAAAATAGGTTTTTAAAAAATCTGCAACTATAAAGGCAAGAGCAAAAATCAGATCTGTGAGACATCTTCACAGTGATGCATGATGTCTGTTCTTTAGATGCCCTTTTAATGGTTTTCCTTCAGCCTCTAGCAGTTTTTCCTCTTTCTCTTCCAACCTACCACAACCTGAGGCTCAATTCACGGAGAAGCTGAATTTTCTGTGAAAACCATTTCTTAGGTGAAACTGTTCGCTGTTTGCTTCTGACAGCCCACATCCAACAGTGCCTTTTATCTTCTCTCTCTCCCCTATCCCTCTGTGAAAGGCAGTATGATTATTCTGAGGACTGGTTTTGACAGGAGACACTGCCAATAGGCAGGGCTCACAGCCTCTCCCTGCCTCACAGGTATGTGACCGGCACTGATGCAAGGATGCTGCCAGCAGAGGAACTGGGAGCTGGTACAACTCGCCCTGAGAACAGCCTGCTCATTGCCTCGTGTAACAGTGTCAGTGATTTCTCAGGCCAGAGTTGCTCCAGTCAGACCAGAGTGTCTTCTCAGCTCTTCTCCTTTCCTGCCTGTAGTCACCTGTGTTTCATTATTGCCATTCAGCCAGATCACTCAGCCCACTTATCTGTTGCTTCTTCCCACTTTGAGAACCCATTTCACAGCAACAGGGACAGCTCCTCCTAATATGAAAATGCATTTTACTTCCCCACAATCTCATCAGGACAGTGTTCCCAGATGGGACCAGCATCATCCCTCCCTCTTTCTGGCAACAGCTCTACCCAATGCCACTAGGGTGGCAGCAAGACCTTGAGTTTGCTGTGGCCACAGAAGATGCCAACTGGTCTCTGTAAAGCATAACTTGTTTAAGGCAAAAACAAAGTTTAACACACTTGAACCGCATGGCACAACAAACACTCCAAGAGAAAACCAAAGAAAATGGATAATAGGAAGGAGGGACAGAAAGGAGACTGCAAATTGTGTCAAAACTTCACACACACTCATAGGGTCACCTCTCAAACACCTACCAAGAAAAAACAGTGAGCTTGGTTAAAGTAAAGGGTAATTAACGCTCCTGGAGCACTGAGGCTAAAGAAGGGATTAAAGAAAGTTGCGATCAGATGGAAAGGATAAAATAACATGTTTCATTAATCTTGCTACATCTTAGGGAAAGAACAGAGCGCAGCAAAAGGATTAGCTGCGTGTATACTTGCAGAATTGTGAAAACAATACAATTTCAGTCAAGATGTGCCTGTCAAAATCCTCAGTGGGATTCAGAGCAGTTTCCAAGGTAACCAGCACTAATTGTTGGCACAGTTGAATCGAGTCAACAACAAAAGCACAAAGCAACCTGCACTGCCTTGTGAGGCAAAACACCCCACATATTCCTACAGAAAGAAAAGACACAAAATGGCTATTTGCTATCTTTGACGATTTGAAAAGCAAACAGCACCTATGGATTTTTTCCCCCTGGGTACTGCAATTCCAAGTGCAGCCGGGCTATAAACCAAATAGCTATTCGATTTATTTAGAGGCATTAGCCAGTCCCCTAAGGACAGGTCCTGAATTCATGCACAGCTCTCGTGGAAGCTGGTGGATGACTTGTTTCAGTCAAGACTACTGAAATGTTGGGGGGAAAAAAGACTCAGGCATCACCCAGTGACATTTGGGGTGGAAAAACCAAAGATACCTCTTGCTCTTGATCACTTGATCATGACAGCTCTAAATACTGCTTTTCTGCATGCAGATTAAAAGACAAATGCACAGCAGCAATCAAAGTAGTATGAATAAGTTATATAAACCCCCAAAAATGCCAAAAGATTAGTTCTTGAGATTGAAGAAAAGAGCCATAACAAAGCTTTACAGAATTCAAATATTGGCTTTCAAGCAGCTTTTGTGAGTGTAAATATTTTGCTGTAAGTAGGTCCTTGATCTGGATGTTGGCAATATTAACAATAATTGGCAGGAGGTATGAAGGCAAACAATAGGAACATCAGCTTTTAAATTAAATGCAGCCGCAACACAACCGACAAGTATAATTTCCCTAATAAACTCGTTGACTTTAAGCTACTGCAGCTTCCACGAGGACAGCGACAGATTAATTTAATCACCAGGATTCACCAGCTAACCAATAGAACAGGCCAGAAAAAGTCTGTGTTTTGGGAAAGAAAGTTTTGACAGTTTAATCCATTGGATCCCCAAGGTATGAACATTCAGATTATTGCTGGAGAAAGATGTATTGCAGTCGCTGGGTGAGAAGAGCAGGAACAGGTGAGCAACAACTGAGTATCTGGCACAGCAGCTTCATACCCTGGTGAGCCCCACTGCAAATGTGTTACACCTCCGTGTTTTGGGATATTCAAGAGCCCCTCCTATGCTGTCCTTAAACTCTAGATTGTAAATCTGAACTACCACTATCCAGCTCCTTAACACTTTTGAACTTGATGATCTTGGAGGTCTTTTCCAACATTAGTGATTCTGTGATTCTTCTGCTATCTGCTTTATATCAGAGTAAATCTGGTGCACAGCCGGAGTCCTGGCTGCAGCTGAGCAGTGTTGGCCTGGCTGTGCTCTGGTACAAACACAAGGCTGGAGAGTGGCTTTCCTGGACACCCTCAGCTGCTCTGCAGCACTCAAGGAAGCAGCAGGGAAGCTCAGGCTGCCTGTCCTTGGATTGCTTCCACATGTTCTGTGTGTATTTCAGTTCCCCTGCTCTGACTGAATTTTCCTGATCACTTTCTTCAGTGAGAGAGTTGGACACAGAGTCCAAATCTCTAAGGCACACAGTGCAAAATCTAAAGTGACTCATGCTAGGAGCCAGGAGCCATTCCGAAAGCTCCAGTGAGCCCCCTCCTCCGGCTCCCTAGCACATGCATTAGGCAGAGGCCTCTGCCACACTGTCTAGCAGCTGTAGAACAAAGCACCAAGGGATCAGTCCCCTCCTCAGCCCCCCTTGAAATATGTAAGTCTGTTAAAAAGTCATACCAATGTCAGTATAATAATGCAACGCTTTAAAAATGAGCCCTCATTACTGCAATACTTGTTTCCTGTGCATCCCCTGAGTCCATCTTCTTAAGTCTACTGCCTGGAACAAAATATTTACTGTCAGCGTTTCCCAGCCAAATCAGAGGTGGGAAAAGCTTTCAGCTCTGTTTTGTCTGATACATGGGAAACACAATTTAGAGCTAACATGCAATATTGAAGCTGACAACACCAGACCCTCAGCCAGGACAATGCAGTGATATCCCACTGCCTTTCCTGGGACTTGGTATCAGCTCAAAACAACACCTGCATATACAAAGCAGCTGTATCTATCCTTCCCCAAAGTATTAATTCCCTAGGACTCACACAGAAGAAATCCCTTTGGCTTCAAAACAAAGAACCAGATATTTAATCCTTTGAATGTAAATAAATACACATAATGGGTAATTCACTTTTAAATCAGTATTAGATTTGGACTCCAGTACAAGTTAACATTTTAAACAAACCGACTTTTAAGAACCTCTGCAGAAGTCAATGAAGCATTAGCCACCTACAGCAGGAGGTGATGCGTCCCTTAAGGTTCATTTTTAGCTCCTTTTGGGATGATTTTAAACACTTTTTAAAGTGCTTTCTCTGATCTTTTAAAAAAAGGATTGACAGCATGCCAGCCAGAAACTTGGCTGGATTTAAGTTTAAAATTAGCATTAACCTGTGCACATATTGTGTGTGATTTAGTCATGCCTGGTAAGGAGAGGACTGATGATCAACCTGTCAATGCCAACAGAATGCTGGTTTAACTCATCAGGGGATATTTAAAACATAAAAGGCAGCAATGCCATGCCCTGCTCACCTTAGTGCTCACGCTGCTGGTCCAGCCCAGTTCTGCACTGCAGCAGCAGCAGCTGCATGGCTGATCTCTTCCAAGCCTTGCTTCCCAGCCCAGCCTGCACCTGTACCAAGGCAGGTGTGTTTCTCCTGCCAACAGAGGAATGGTGCTCCTTCCAAAGGAGCATGTGCAAGTGTCCCCACAGACAAGCAGAGCTGAACGTGGCCCGCGTCATGTACAGGTTAACCCAGTCCCACAGAGGCCGTGCTGTGGATGGACTTTCAGAGCAGTTCTCAGCCAAGCTCAGCAGTTCTCCCATCTCTCCCCCTCTTTTTCTGGCTCTGCCCCAGCTGAAGGGAGCCTTGCCTCTGACCAGGACTCATCCCTGAATGCTCACACAGCCTGCTCCTGCCCACTGCCTGCCCACTCTTGGAGACTACCAGCTCACACTTCCATGTGTGCAATGTGATTAGGAAAGAGAAATGTGCACCTACTCTTGAAGAAGGAAAATGTGAGAGATGCACATAAAAGCCCTCAGTGCATCTTCAGTGCCCATCAATGCACTGGCACAGGTTGCCCAGAGAAGCTGTGGCTGCCCCATCCCTGGAAGTGTCCAAGGTCAGGTTGGAAGGGGCTTGGAGCAACCTGGTCTAGTGGAAAGTGTCCCTGCCAATGGCATGGGATTGGAATGAGATGAGCTTTAAGGTCCCTTCCCACCCAAACCATTCTATGGTTCAGTGACCTTCTGAACTACCTCTTCCACTTCTGCCAAAGCTATCTCCTCTGGGCACTTAAATACTTGCAAGCTTCTGCAGCCATGATGCTCGATATATCCAGCTGCTGAGGGGAGAGCTGAGACCAGGGCTGGGGGCACTGCAGCCTCCAAGACAGCTGCATCCAGAGGCTGAGCTCCTAAGTGTACTGCAAATGAGGAGCAGTTGTGGAAATGCCAGGTCGCAGAGGTGCTACACTGGATGGCTAGGATAAAGCTGGAAGCACATATGGAGAACAAGAGAAAAAAAAGGTAGAGACAACACAAGTGAGAAAGGAGAAAGAGAAGGAAGAGCTGACAGAGCAATTGCTGATAAGGATGACATATTCTTAAATAGAAAGAAAGGATGACAGGGAAAGGAAAAAGAAAGCAACTCATACACAGGAACAGCTAGGGATTAGTTTCAGCTCACCAACAACCTGTGCAAGCTGTGTTACCCTAGATGTGGCATGTACTCTGAATTTGGGGTAAAAAAGCAACAGTCACCACTGAATCCTATTCCCTCATCTCATACGTGGTGCAAGGCTGTGGATGAAAACAGTTTGAGTATGTCAGCAAGACTGCCACATCTACACAGCACTGGCAGCTGATACATTCATAAAAAAGAGCAGAAGTATCTGTCTGGCCAGATACACGGGCAGAGGACCAGACTGTAAATCAGCTTTATCCTAACTGCCATAAGCTATATGGGTTGCTGGAAGCTGTACCAAACCAATCATACATATCACTATGAATTAGTCTCAAGGAAAGAAATAGGAACAAGAAGCGAAGTACCTGAGGTTTATTTTCCCCTCCCAAAACACACAGTGCCTCCAAGTAAAACTGATTTCCATGAACTATTCAGTCCTCTCAGTCCTGAGTAAAATTACTCTCAGGGAAGCAGCTAAGAGGTTTTCCTGCCCTGGAGCTAACAATATCTCTCAGTTATTTTCCATATACTGCATGCAACTAAAACTAAAGTTTTAAACAGTTATTTTCCACACACAGGAGAAGGGCTCACTCCCATGATCTAATGTACACATCTGGGGTGCCTTGAGTTTCCTGCACTTTTTGCATGTCATGAGGAATGCCTCAGTACTAACAAAAACCCAAGAAACAACCAAAACTGCATTTCTAAATCATCACTTCAGAAGAGGTATTCCAAGCACCACTGACTGTGCTCTGTAGTCAGTCTGTGAAACAGCAGAGAAAATGTAAATGTTTTGCTCAGAATCTCCCAAAGAACAAATGACAGCGTAAACACCATCACACAGGCATCTCACTTTGAGTCTTGTCTTTGAATTTACAGATCAGCCGTGGGTAGGGACAGGCACTGGATCATCAGTGCTCATCTGCCAGCTAATGCCAGCTGTTTTGTGCTGACTTCCATCTCTTCAGCTGGCAAAGGCAAGCAAATCTGTATTAGCATTAGAAGGACTGAATTTAAAGTGAGCAGTTAATCTACCAGTAGTAGCTCCACAGAACAAAAAACTCTAACCAAAACACCAGCACACACTAAGTTTTGCTGCCCTTACCCAGGATAAAAATACAGCAAGAGAAGAGATGGTTTCTTCTCTATATTGTAAACTCACAGATTAAAACAGCTTGAAAGACAAAGACAAGGGGTTGTCCCTTGCTTCCTTCTATTTCCTTTGAATTTCTCACTCAAATTAAAACCCAGATTGCCTTTGCTTTCCAATTTTAATACAGAGTAGCTCATCATGGTTAGCTGAATCAAGGAATTTGCATATATATCTCTCTCGTACTTTGTACAGAAAATATACCCCAAAGTAATATTTTCTTTTCATTTCCATGAAAGTTGTGCCTCAGTGAGGACTACAGAGTGAGGTCCCAGTCACAAAGTGCTTGAAGTCTCTTCTCTATCTCCCTTAACCTTGAGAAGCAAATGCTAGAGGAAAAGAGGAAAAAAACTAAATCCTCCTTTCCTTTGTCAGCCAGCCTGGCTGTGGCTCACAGACGTCACAGGGAGCCTGTGCACTCCTGAATGCTAAATAAGCTCCCAGGCTACATACTTTGTCTCAGCAGAGCTTAAAGAGATCTCACTTTGAGCAGGGCCATGTTGGCATGGCAACCAGGAAAAAAAGGAATCAGCAAGCCTGGCACCCCTTGCCAGGAGCAGCAGACTGTGTGACTCTCATTTTTGTGAGAGATGTTATGGTACCTACCTCCTCTCCACCAAAGGTTAAACCCATGCCCAGCGGGTGTGGAAGGGCTGGTGTTCAGCCTGTGTGCTGGCTGGACCTGCCCCTATCAGATAGACCTGGGGATGCCTTGTCCTGGGCTTTCCTTAGCCCGGGCTGGAAAGTGCATCAGCCAAACACCTGAGCTTCCACAATGGAAAAACGTGAGGAAAGGATTTGTGAAGCGCAGGGCTGAGTGGGTTAATGACCCCATCTCCAGACACAGGGCAAGAGACCTGGAAATGGGGACAGCAATGCCCACCAGCACATCCCATGCTGTCACCTAAGAACCTGCTGCTTCTCTTCCAAGGTGACTTTTGAGAAGAAGATGCCATTTCAGCTCTGCCTGAAACAAAAGCAGCTGTGTGCCTGCAAATCAAGGCTCTCTTGTTTAGTAATGAACCTTCTTCCAAATCTTTCTGCCCTCAGATCAAAACTGGAATGAAAGATTATATGCTGGCACAGTCCCCAGCGATACCACCTTCCAGCTGCAATCAGAGACCTCTGCTCAGTGCCAAATATTGCCCAGTGTTTCTCAATGTCCTTTATGATGCCATAATGGTGATGATAGACCCTTTAAACACAACAGGAATGAGCTTTTGAAGTGCCCCATCTCTATCTCTCTCAAGGGTCAGAGCTGAGCCCAGCCCAGAGGGCAGAAGACTGTGGGGAGGTGCCACACAGTCCTGCACAATGCTGGGCCACCTGTCCATGGCTCTGCACAGACCTCCTGGCTGACCTGGGGTAGCTCTCTCCACCCTTGAACCTTTTCTCCCAGCTTTTACAAGCCCTGTCTACTTTATGTAATTCATAAATGCACAAGCTGTCTCCTACCACACACTTTAAAAACTGAAAAGGACTCCAGAAGACCAGGCCACAAATTAGAATGTGTCTTCTGGGCACAACTGCGCCACCAGTCACTCAGCTAATGCCACTGCTGGACGGTTGAGATCTGGCCAAGAGAAACAGGAAAGTCTGCATTTACAGCCCTCATTAGAACAGGTACTTAAACATGGATGATGGGGAGGGAGGGCAGAGGCAAACATAAAAAGCAGAGACAAGGCAAAAATGAAACTCCCAGAATGAATTCGATATTTGACAGGTTCAGCACCAATAACTCTCCTGGCTACAGCACTCCCCCAAGAAGGGCTGCAGATGTTTTCAAAAGGTAACTTTGATAAACAGGGCTTATGGCATAGAGTCTAAACTACGGTGTGGCTGGAACATGTTATGAAAGATGCTTCATCCATATCCTAGCCTTGTTCCTTGTTACAACTCCGAGGTTATCGATTATGTTTTCTGCGAGCACCGACAGCACCAAGTGAGTGCTGGTTGCCAAGCCAACACAGGCGTTCTGCTCTTGCTTCTTAAGGAAGCACAGCTACTTTTGCAATGCTTGTAAGAAAACACCAAAGTGAATTGAAACACCAGCAGGGAGCCCAAAGGAAATGGCTGATTGATGCCTTGGCCAGATGGTTCTCTTGGCCAGATGCAACACTGATGTGGTACGATGCAGCAGTCGGCTCTAATGATGTTACTGCACCTGGTTTGAGATATGGTTTTCAAAAGCAAATCTGAACCACATACTCCCAGAAGAGCTATGGGATAAAAGAGACTGACAGCTGATGTTCTCTACGTGTCTGACTCCCAGCCATGGGAACCAACAGCACCTGCACACCAGGTTATCTCACCCTACTCCCCTTCAGGCAGTAATTTTTGCATTCTGCCCCCAAGTGTGCCAGACGCTCCAGCTCCAACCAATACATGTCAATCACTGACTGATTTCTGAAGCCCCAAGATGAGGTGGGAAGGCCGAGCCAGCCCCTCAGAGAGGTTATGACTGGACAAAAATGATGTCTTACTGAATTGACTGATAGGGCCAGCCGCAGAAAAACCCACAGAGACTGGTCTATTAGTAGTTATTGAATATTTCAGAGTCAGGGAGAAGACAGCTGTCGGTAGGGAATGTGAAAAGATGGAATTTCTGTGCCTTCATTCCTGGTCCTCTGCAGGAGAACAACTGAGAAGGATCTTTATAGCAAGGTTAACAGAGAATGGTAAAAACCCCAGCATTTTCTACAAGGGGGTAGAAGAGGGGTTCTGTTCCCCCACCTACACTGTCTTCAGCAACATAATTTGAATATGTCTTTATGTCCCAGAAAAAGACACTTGTACTACACTTAACACAGAGAAGAAAAGTTTCAGACGCCTGGCATGCTCGCCTGTATCTAAATTGGCAGAGATGATGGTGAACAGTAATTACTGTCACATTTCCTGGGCAAAGGGAGGGAGATCAAAATGCCTAATTAACAGCTTCTTTCCCACGGGAGCCATCAACGACATGGTAAGATACCTTCTTCCAGCTCTGTAAAATAAATAACAGAAATGGGACAAACCCAGCAGTCACATTCAGCTCTGAATGTCATTGATTTTACATCCTTCTGTGCATTTTGTCTGCATTGCTCAAGACATGCCGCTTGCTGAAAATGCACATTTGACAACAAGGCCGGGAGGCTCCTTTGGGAAACAGGCATTTAGGGCTTATCGGGGCGGGGCTTACGAACTCCAGGAAGACTTGGGCAGCAGCAGGACAGCCAGTGCAAACAGCCAAACGAAAAGGAAAACTCTGACAAAAGCAGTCCTGTTGGAAAGAAGGACCAAAAAGGCCTCCATACAAAGAAGGCCTGTTTGTATGTCTACTGCCAGTGCCATCAGAGTATTACCACTTGTATGGCAAGAGAGAGAGAAAGGAAAAGGAGATTAAATGAGATGTCACTAGAGGGGGGAACAAACCATTAGCACACCATGGGACCAGGCTATGTCTCTCAGTGCATTTCAGCCTGGAGAGGCTGTTGCATTTAGTGACCCCAAACACGGTGCTGCCATTCTGCTCCACTGCAGCTCCAGGCCTAGTCCAGAGGGGCTGAGGGCCCTCAGCCTGCACAACTAAGCAACATGGTGATTTTCTAACAGTGCTGTGCTGATAAGGGCTGTGAACAAGACCCTCTTTACCTGGAGACTGGCTACTACAAGGCAAGGCTATGGAAGACAATGGGATACAGACTGTTTCCCTGACACACAGCAGGAGGCTGAAACAAGCACAATTCTTGCCTTCAACATGGCTTTTTTTTTTTGCATAGCTAACCTAAAGGGACTCTGCTCAAGCACTACTTGCTATGACAGGGCAGTCTTTCAGGCTGACATTCCCTGCAGCTTATAGAACTATGCTTGTTTAAAAGAGTAGATGGCCAGAGGAATAAGTCTGTTCCAGATACCCATTTAGTCCAGCTGTACAAAGCCTGTAACAAAGGGCTGACTTAGGATAAATTGCATTCCAAGTTGTAATGTGGTTTGCCCCTTCCCAGTTTTCAGTTGTTTCCTGCTGTCTGAATCCCCTCCTTTCTGGGGTAGTAGTATCCACCATCACACAAAAGCTAGTTTGTCTCTGGATAAGCAGATAAAACTGGACCTCTTTCTAAGTGTCCTTAGCTTATCTTACAATTTTCCTTTTTTCCCTACCTCTTCCCACCCCTGCTTTGCTCCCTCACAGCCTCCATCTCACCAGCTCCCCTGCTGCTGAGTCTGTTCCCCCACATTCCCCAGCCTCTTACTCCCCCTTCAGCTCAATATTGCCACTTCTTCATTCCCCTTCACAGGTCTAGGGCTCCCTCTTTCTGGTTCACTAACAGACTAACAGTGTCTGCATTCCCCCAGCCACCACAAATTCCAGCCTCTCTCATGGATCTGTCATGGACTACCTCTCATCCACCTTCCTCATGACTCCAGAGCACTGGGGATTGCTGTGCCACGTCAGGGAACCTGCTACATTTTACCACAGCCCCTTTGCATCCCACATGGTTTTGGTTCCCTGCCAATTAATGAAGGGCTGCATTTTGTCACTCTGGTATGACATGTTACTGTCCTCAACACTGTCTGACACCAGGACACAGACACTGTCCTGAGGCTCTGGTAACAGGATTTCAGGAAATGCTTTCCCTTCATCTGTCAAAAAAATAATTCATCAAATAACAGTGCGGGTAATCCAAACCCCCTCCAATTACAAACCTGAATTTGGCATGTAATGAAGAAAGCACTTAATCAGTTGAGCCACTGTATATAAAGACATTGTAGAAGATGATTCACAATGTTCACCACTATTATCCCTAATTATATAAATTTGACTGGTCAGTTACTACATTACTGAAAAAATAGATGCATTTTAAGTGCAAAAAGCCAAACCTTTGTAGCTTGATGTTCTTGCAATTCAAATAAATTGGATTATGTTGAATTACTGGTTCCCAGAGAATGCTGCAGCACATCTGTACTCATTCTCACAGCTTCCTCCCAGTTAGCTGACCAAAACTTTCCAGTGAGCAAAGAGAAGGCTGCCACTCTCGTGTTTCACTGCAAGTCAGACACATCCTGTGCTCTACCACAGGGTCCAATCCAAAGCTTTCCTTGTCAGCCCACTTCAGAGTGAGTTTCTGAGGATAACACTATCACATCCCTTTGCATCACACATTTCACATGACATAAAAATGTTCAGCTTGACAAAACCTACAGATCTCATTCTCCACTCTTAATAATTCCATGGTCCTCACCAAAGATGCTCTGTGTGTGCAAGTGAGAAGGGACATGGACAGGCATGAAGCAGGGAGAACACATTGAAACTTGGTGGTCTCAGGCTGTGGGATGCTGCAGACTGCAGCAAAGGCAAGGTGTCTTCAGAAGCACCTCTGGAACAGCACAGGATTTGTGTCTGGCAGAAGTACAGGGCTCAGCTGGTCTGCCAGGGGTAGCTCAAGTAAATATATGAATTTACATCCACAAAATGCATACAAAAAGAAATAGGTGCTTTACCACCCACACTTGTATCACACCCCTAATAGCTTCCTGTGGGCTATGCCAAAAAAACCGGCCTATTCTCTTGCACGTATCTGCCTTTGACTTGGGTGGCTGCCGGATCAGGCCCTGAGGCTGCCCTGGCCGCAGCTCTGTGCACCCTCCCACGTTCCTAGTGGTCCGTTTGAAAGGAGGGCATTGATGTGTCTCCATAATGCAGCCATTACCAGCACAATACTGAGACAGATCAATCAAAGGCAATACAACAGCCAGATTCAGAGGATTCCAAAAATTGAGGTCAGACTCAGTAACTCTTAGACAGACGCTGAGAGAGAGACACATATATACACAAAGGCAAATTTTAACTGTGCAAACCTAAAAATGTCACTTGTAGTGATGGATTGGATGCGTTTTGGGAAGAACTGTTACTTCCTCCCCCATTACCATCCCTCGCCTCTGCATCAGTGTTGGCACAAGGTGCCTTTGTCCCGGTGGCCTTATCCTAACTTTTCCCTTAACACACAGCCCTCTCATTTTACAGCACAAGCCCTGTGAATGGGTGTCCTGCTGCTTTGCTGTGCCTTGAAGGGTCTATTGCCCTGCTACAGAACACCTCTTCCTATGAGAGGACCGTTTTGTGGCTAAATCCCAGCTCCTGGGTCAGTCAGATGCAGCAGCCCTTCCTTAGGCGAAACACCTCAAAATGCACCAGGGATTGGGCGATGGACAGCTGCCCAGGAAATCCCTGTTTAAACTAGTGCTCTGCTGCGCATGAGCCAGTTGTTGCAGTTGCTGGGGATTTACAGACTCCAACATGAAGGCTGAGAAGCCAAAGATTTTCCTAGGCTACAGTGCTGGACTTGTACCAGAGAAAATAAAATCCCTGTAAATCTACTCAAACCCACAGCTTGGCTTAATTATCTCCATCGACCTTGGCTTCCTGTACATTTTCTCCTCAGATGTTTGGAGTCAGTAAGCTACTACAAATGATTAAATGATTCACATTATTGATAATTATGTGTATCAGAGTGGTATTTAAAAACCTTACCTGATGCAACATCCCACTGAAGTTACAATTTGCAAGCAGACAAATGCAGCAAAGATGACTAAATTTTGTTGTGAATAACAATCCTGATTTCAAGATCAAACTCTGAATCGAACACCAAAAATCTAGAAGTCCTGCCTCACATTGCATTAAGCACATCCAGCTAGTATACTAGTAGGAAGTGGCCATACGCACTCTGGTCTCTTTCTATCACTACAGTAAGCTGCCAACTGGTTTCTCCTTCAAAAAGAGAAAAAATACTGAAAAAAATGTACCTTAAGTATCCTAGGATGGTTTATGTTGCATTAATTAAATGCGGGCTTAGCCAGTGTGTGAGGGTGCAGTGCACAAGTTTCCAGAGAGCTAGGAATGCAGGCATGAAGGAAAGCAGTTCTATGGACTTTTCCACTGCTCAAGGACAAAGATGTCATGAGATAAGCTATATTAAGACTCCCAAACAAAAGCTGTCCATATTGACAGTAAGTCTCCACACCAGAGATCTTAGAGTCTGAGCAGACAGTGAGAAAACAGCAGAGAAGGAGGAAATGAGGCCACAAAGTGGTGACTGAAGCAGACTTCACCTGGATCAAGAGTAACCTTGTTCCCTCAGCAAATGTGTGTCCCCAGCACTACTGCAATGCCCTAGAACATGTTTCTTCATTTTGTCTTGTTCTGCTTTTAACCACTTGCCTCAAAAAGCAACATGAAAAGGCACTACTATAATGCCTGATGATGGCCAGCAGTGGTTTCCTTCCTCCTGTCACCTGTTAGCTGCAAACTCAAATGTTTGGATCTCTCTCTGACCAGCACTCAGAACCTGAGCTTGAGAGAGTCTGAGAAAAGTATTTCTCTCCTCCCTTTCTAAGGATAGGAAATTCCTCTTCATCCTGTAAAGTTATCCCCGCTTTTCCATAGGTATGGGGAGGCTTGTCCAACACGGGGTGACAAATCTGTGGCAAGCATGAGAAATGTACTCAGTCTCCTCACTGCTAAGAACTACAGCATCTCACCTCTCCTGCTTATTTGCTGGTTACAGCAAAGAGACAAGACCTCATTATCATCTCCCCAGTCATCAACACTGTGTTCACCCGAATGCTCACACATAATCTCTTTCACCTTAGCCAAAATTTGAAAGCCAATCTGCAAGAAGAGACTTAAAATATAAACACATTTACTTTTAGCAGAGATCTCCATTTCCAGCACAACTGCTTATGAAATGACTGCATGGTCCAGGAGCCTTAAAATTCTCCAGCTGCTGAGAAATCATGGAGAGCATCTCCAAATGCTGTCAACAGCCAAAAAAACATTGCTAGAAAGAACTCTTTAGAATGCATGAATGGATGCATCAAGGGCAGTTGTGCCTATACAAGAGAAATTCTTCTTGCACTGTGCTTTTGGGGTTTGGAGTGGGAACTCTGCACAAAGATAATTAGCATTTACTTCTAAAACAGGAAACCTGCTTTGCATATTTCATTTTGACACAGTCACACTCTTCTTTTTTTTTCCTGCAAATAACAAGCTGAATTCTAAAAACCTTACATAGTTTACAAATAGACAAAATCCCAGAGAGCATCCAGTGAAATATGGCTGGGCAAGAATGAATAAATGCTGACACTGAACTGTGGTGTTCCCAGTCAGAATGAGCAATGCATTATTTTGCAAATAGTACGTGGTTTCAAGAAGGTGTTGTTACTTGTGAGCAATAACGGAGAATCCATCCTTCTTGCACACACAAATGCACAAGCCATCCATGCACAGCAGTTGGGCAGTTTCCTACTCCCTCGTAGCCCAGAGGACGTGAGCAGCTGCTTTGCACCAGTCTGTTGTCCCATCCCTTGACAGGTAACCCCGTCCCATTTACGAAGAGGCACTAAGGCATGGTTATGCCTTTCCTGAAGAGGCATCTTCTCAGAGCACTACCCAGAATCCTGAGTATGTATCACCTGTGTAAGCCTGGGTGAAGATGCAGCCCTGGCAGTGAAGAGCTAGTGCCCTTCCAAAGCACATATACCCTCATGTCCGATCCCCCATGCCCCAGGGCATGCTTGACTCCACCTAACATTTCCTCTTGGAGAAATACCCAGGGGTCTGCAGAGCCCTGTGTTCTGCAGCAGGGCATCGAGGTGCATTACCTGCAGTCTCCCTGCTCCCCGACGACAACTCTCCGTTGATCCCATTCTCTTTGGTCTGAGCATACGTCCCTGGCTGCTCATGGCTGCCCAGCCTGAGCTCCTCATCCTCTTGGTATGAAAATCCATTGGCACTTCTGACCAGTCCGGCACTTGCGCCACCCTGATCCTTAATTTCAGGTGAATGTGGGTGTGAAGAAGCCTCTGTTAGCTGACCTGAAGTCCAGTGCGGTGCCTTGGCTTCGTCTTTCCTATCCTCGGCCATGGCTCCTTGCCTTCACCACTTGGCCTGTAATGACATGAGCAGGAGAGATCAGTTCCAAATGGGTGACCGTGTCCCGGACTGTCACCACAAGCATGCCACCAGCAGCATTGCTGGTAAATTTGTGTCTGGCAGAGGAAAGAAGTATCTCTGTGTGTTTGTCCCAGCTGTGAGTGAACTGATTTAAACCCAAAAGAAACCTACAGCAGTAAAAATCATGGGTCAAGTCCTCCCTGACTCTCACATGCCTTGCAATTATTAGCACCATTTTCTTGACAGCTGCCCATTCATTAATCTGATTTTAACTCATTAATTACAGTTAAAATGTCAACCTAATTAACAAGAAGTGAATCTGTCATCACAGTGCCATGACATCTTCCCAGGGCAATAAAGGAAGAATGCCACAACTGCTACAAGTGAAGCCACTGCTGCAGTTGCACCAAGGGGGTGCTTGTCAGGCACAGAAGCACAAGGTGACATGGCCTCTCCAGCTCATGCAATCTGCTGCTTTTTGTGACAGAAGCCAGGTCTAGGAATGTGCACTGGGTTCCCGAACACCCAGGCTGTTTGACCCTAGTTAAATCCCCTCTTACTTGCTGTTATGTAAACATTCGCAGACATTTCCTTTTGTCCAAAACAGTCCATGGGGAACAGTTTGTTTCTCACACAAGCATTTGCATTCTCTTTTGACTATCAGTATTTGTACAGAAATAAAATTAATCCTTATTTGCTACTTCACACATATTTCACTCCTGTTAGTTGGCTCTCATTTGTCCAACCCAATGAAAGAAGACACTGCATAAGCCATAGCACTTGGCTATTCCTCACAGATAAATGTAGCAGTAGCTCCTCAACATGCAAATCTAGGAAAGCAATAAATCATAATCGTGTTTTGATGATAAGGTAGCCTCTGGAGAGGAGAAGGTGACTTGCTCTGATTTAGCTGCTTCAAAGTGAAAACCAGTAGGCCTTTTCCAAAAGCACTTGCCACCTCTTTTTTCCCCTGGGAGAAAAAAACCCATAAAAGCAGTGAGCTGAATGCAGTCAACCAGCCACATACCACAGAGGCTGAGTGGTCTAGAAAAGGCAGCACAAACTGGATAGTGCATATATTCTGCAGACATTTAACAAAAAACAAACCAGAAAAAGAAACTAGTTTCCATAATGTTAGGTCAGTTCAAAGATAACCTCTAAACATGAGGAAAGGCTATTGTTATTTGGCAGATAATAATTCATAATTGATAATTTGACGTCTTTTTGATCAGATATTATAATTTAATAATAATGGCTTTCAGAGCTACTTTAGATTTTTAAAAAATCATGGTGAATCACAAAATTTGATTTCATTCATAATATGTGACTCAAACTGGAGTTCCATACAAAAAAGGACTAGTAACTCTTTTGCCTCACGGTGAAATCATGTTGTTTTAGAAAGTGCTCTGCCCACTCTCACCCTGGCCCAGCATCATTCCCTGGAGGTAACTAACTGCGTAAAGACTGAAGGAGCAGGTGAAACTTGCAGCCCAGGTTTTCCTTTGAGCTCTAATGAAAATGATGGGCTGAGCAGTATCACAAAGGAAGGAGACATGCCTCAGTCAACCACAAGCAAGAAAGAAGTAAACATGCTCCATATCCCTTTGCTTTCCCCACCTCCTTTACCCTGATGGGAGACTCAACAGGGAGACATTCTGCATGTACAGACAGAGCTTTAAAGCAGCCATCTCCCATCATACCAGGAGAGCTGATGGTGTCATTACGAAGAATATCCCAAGGTGGGCAAAAACCCCCTCCTACAAACAAACAAACAAAAAATACCTCAGCCTCTAGATCTGTTTACTGCATGATACTAGAGAACATTTTCTGATCAGAGCCTTTCCAAAACATGAGGCCACGGGACAAACATCTCCCTTTCTACAGGAACGAGCAGCACACACCAAAAGCCACCAACATTTGGGATCTGAGGACAGAAAAAATCCTGTTCTGGGGAAAAAAGGGAGACAATTCTCATTTATGTCCCTTGGGGAAGCTCAGGAAAAAAACACAAAAAAACCACAAAAACCAAACAAAGAAAAAGCCCAAGCCCTAACTCAAGGCTTTCCTCACCAACCCAGTGTGCTTTGAAGCTGAGAGCGAGGATGAACCTGCCCACCAGCTTCACCCGTTCAGCCCCTGGGTCACCCATGAGAGGAGCCCAGAGCCACAGCAGGACAGGGAGGGCTATGAAAGAGACAAGTGTGGGGAATGTGGTTCTGAAAATCACTGGGACAAATTTAATGGTTATATTCCACCACCGCAGTTTGGTAGCTATTATCCCTGAAGTGTCCTTCCTGGTTACAGGCAGACACTCCCTGCTTCACCTGAAGCTCTTCAGGAAGGATATTCACATCCTCACAATGGACTGTGTCACAGAAGTCCCCAGTGAAAATAACAGAAGTGCTTTTATCTTTAAAAATAAATACAGTGGGCAGACTTCAATGTGAGCTGCATGTATCTGGAGGCAGAATTTGACTCAGTATTTATAAAAGATGGTTACAGAGTAAAGTATGGATGAATTCATTCTTGCCTCTCTGTTGTTGATCAAGCGCTCTCAGAGTTTATAATGGTAGGAGAGACACAGCGAGTGAGTCACACAATGCATCTTTGTACTCAGCAATTTAGCAATGACTATCTGCTGTGTGCTGTGATTCATGCACAGCTTGGGTTAAAATCCAGAATATACAGGTGTGCTTTGCACCATCAAGTGAGTTGTTTTTCCATCATTTCATTAGCATACAATGGAATTAAATTAATCAGATAATGTAAATATTGACACAGAAATACCAAGATTGGCCAGATAATATAGCAGAATTTAAATAGCGATAGCTATGTAACAGGAAAAAACCTGAAATAGTTTGGAAAACCTAGGGAAACACTGTACTTCAGGGAAGCAAAAAGTTCCTCTTTTTACCATGAGTTTCTTATTCTTTGCATAAGCTGCAATGAAGGCTTTCAAAAAAAACAGATAAGAAGGCACAGCCAGTCCTCTAAAATGTCATGTTGCTGTAGTTAAAATTGATTTGGATCTTTATGAGCCTTTCTTTGCTAACCATCACAACAGACCTTCTTTATCAGGGAATATACAGCAGTAATCTTACAGCAAGTTCTCACTCTTTGTCTAAGGTTAGTGGGAATGATGGGGTGACCAAGGCAGGTGCTTGACCACAGCAGAAAGAGCAGTGGAGCTCACAGACAGTACCAGCCTTGGCTGCACCCATCTGCCAGCACAGCCCCTTACTCCAAAACCATTCTGGCCCACACCATGCCCACAATCTATGGGGTAGGCTGTGTTAGCTACATAGCACAGGACTGTGGTAACACTCCTCCCTTGGGATGTTCCTCATTCCTTGAAGACCTTGAAGTCTGATCAAAGTCACCCATGCAAATCACGTTATAGGACTGGTGTGTGAAATGTCCCCTCCTTCCAGCAGGATCCAGTAGGTGCTGTTGAGCATCACAGACCACATCAGTGATATTGATCCATGCCCGTGGGCCATGCACAGCCCTCCCAAAAAGGCTTTCCTTGTCCAGAGTGACATGGAAGACGCTACTGAAGCCATTGCTTGTCTGGCAAGATCATGCTCCACTGGCAGCAGCAGTGATGCAGCAGTGAAGAGATACTTCATAGACCTTAAGTTCATGTCCTTGTAACTCAGGCAGTGCACTGAGCATTAGGGATCTGAACTGGATATCTTGTTTTCTGAACTAATAACCTGGAGGAGAAATGATGATAAAAATGAACCCTCCCACCTTTTTCAGCCATTTGGGAACTGTACAGAGACAGAAAATACTTAGAATTAAACACAGAGGGACAAATCTTGTGCAGAATATGTGGTCTGATGTTGCAGTTACCTCCTCCTTTTGCAGGCACTCTACGTACATTTATTAATCCATATGCTCTTTCATGTGACACCAGCTCCCACTGCCATGGCTGGGTCGAACTAAGCTTGAACACTTTGAACTCCATGCATAGCAAACCACCCACAGTAACACAGCATGAGGCCATGATACGCAAAAGCCAAGATAATGCTGACTTAAACTTCCTGTCGTGCTAGCTGTCCAGAATCATCTTAGTGTTATAGTAACACTGCCTTTGCATATAAACAGATGAATTTTCTACAAACGTCTTACTTTTTAAGACAACAGAATTAGTCCAATACTGAAGACTTTTGCAAATAGCCTGCCTTCCCGTTTCAAGCCATGTTTTTACCTGCTTTTGTATCTATGAGCCCATTCAGAGTGAAATGAGGGTATTTAATTTCAGGGAAGCTAATTCATCAACTAAGAGAAACAGCTATTTGGATACATGGAGGAAGAGCTACAATTCTAGTTCAGGCAAAAATTGTCACTGGAGGTTCCTGAAGGGAGAGACTACACACTACTCAAAAAAGAAAAACGAACCCTCGCAGGGGGTATGGCCAGATCCTGAGCACAGTGGGAAAGAGAGGGGATGTGCCCCCTGTATGGCTCTAGGACCAAATTCTGCTTCCCAGAGGGCGATTTCACCCAGATGCACCAGAGCACTGACTCAGTTGCCCTGAGTTACAGCTGCATCCAAGTCCAGAGCCAGGAGAGGGAGGGGATTGCTCCACAGATGCAGGCTGGGGCGCACAGAGAGGGCTAATGACCTCAGGTGTCCAGGGCTTCCAAAACTCCTCAACGAGACTGCCTAGAAGAGATTTTCTAAAGAAATTAAGGAAATTCAGAGAAAAAAAATTAATGAGGTGACATGTTTGTAATTTTTTGCAGAAAGAAGGGCACCAAGAATTAAAGAAGAAATTAAGATATCTTCAAAATGAGTTACACTATACATAAATAGGGTGCAATCGATTATCGATAATGTTGTGGGTAAATAACACAACAAAAGAAATTTCATGACCATGCACCAACTGTCCAATGGGGATGATGGATCTGAATATTAAATACTAGGCACAGTGATTTAAAAGGTCCAGAAGGAACTTGCCAGTAAATTTAACTTACAAACAACTTACATATAGAAGAGCCAAGGAAAGCAGGTAGGTATCAGGAGGCCGGGATAGAAACAAGAGGCAGAAGGTGGGAAATTTAGATGGACAAGTTCCAATACCCTCCTGCCACCATCAAAAGCTCAGGCTGTGGTATGCAGTACACAAACCCTACCAATGCTGTTGTCTTCATGGTCTCTCCACATATTCACCAAACAAGAAGGCAAGTTTTGGATGCCATTTCACTCCTACATTTCAGCTAACACACATCTCTCAAATAATTGTGATTATTTTCAGATGTGAGTGGTGTGCTTCACACTGCTCAAATAGAATGACAGAACACAGCAGGGAAAGGGAGAAAGTCTCATGGTGCCTGATGGGGACCATATCAGCTTCCTAAGACGAATACACAGTCATGGTCCAGAAGCCACAAAACAATTAACCAAAGTTACACTTGATGCTAAATATCTAAGTGCTGTAATTGCAGTAACATGGAATATTACTAGAGAGAATTATACATTCTCTCCATGGGAGCCACTTTACCTCTCTAGCCTAATAAATGATGAACAAATTTCTCTGATATTTTATAACAAATAGGATTTATTTCTTCCTTGTCCACTGCTTGAGTTACTAGCTTTCAGCTAGATCCCTCTTTCTCGACAATAGGAGCAAGACCATCCCCTTAAACACCACCTTGCATCCCTTAAAAATGCAGGCAGTGTTCATCTCCTTGCACTTGTACTAGGATTTGGTGGGTTTTAAAGGCCTTTCCATTTCCATACTGCAAACAGTTAGTTAATAGCCACATATTCTTTGTAGACAATCCTTTTGATTGTACCTTGGATTACAAAATGGATGAAAAATAACGGATGGCGCCTGGACCAGAGGCTGAACAAAGGAGGCTTACTGTGGGAAGATGAAGAAAATGAACCACAATCTGCATCCCTGCCAGAGCCAAGAATGAGGGATGGCTGCAGCCTCAAAAGCAGTGGATCAGACCTGCAGCACTGGCACAGCAGAGACAAATCCTCTGATCGTTCCTGCACAGTGTCCAGGCCTGTGACAGCAGAGATTTAACCTTCTCAGAGTTCCCAGCAGTTGAGCTGGACAGCAGTGGAGCCGGGCAGGTGGGAAGGGTGGGTCATCCTGCTGCACAAATTGCCCAGCTCCTAAAGAAAGGGAAATGCTTTCACTTGGAGAAATGTTTATGCAACCAAGCCCTGCTCTGTGCTGAGCTGCAAACCCTGCTCGGCCAGGTGGTGCACCCAGGTGCTGTACAGGAGGGATGAGATGCAGCATGTTGCATTTCCACTGGTAGGAAGCACATCTGTCCCAATGCAGAACACAGGCACAGGTACAAGAGTGAGCCATTCAGTTGTTACTCCTTCCTCCCTTGGGAAGGTGTTCATTTCTCTGGGCTGCTGAAAAGCACCTCCTCTTGGATGCTCCCCTCTGAGACATTCTTGCCCAGCTTGGAGGGCTGCCCTCACTCCCATGCTCAGGGACCATATATCAACTTGCTCCAACTCCAGAAATGTAAAACTGAGTGCTGTTCTCTCTTGAAATGGTGACATCATGGTACTAGCAGCTTGTGACTGAAAAAAACCCCAATAAAAAATCTACCATAGAGCTAGATATGAGATTCTAGACAGAGATTCTAGATAAAAAGAATCTCTGTACACATCTTCTTGCTTCAACACCAACCCTTTTCAACAAACCCCCACACTCCTACCATAATTATTTCCTGCAGGATACAGGAATGGCATTTTACCTGAAAGAGATGGTAACCATAACAACACCACCATGACAACTACAAGTGATACCTGAAATACAAAATACAGCAAGAACTTGTTACCAATAAATTTGGTCCACAATAAGGATGGGAAAAGCACCAAAGAAGCCACAGCAGTTATGCCAACACAAAGAAACACAAGTGTCCTAGATTAAACTGCATACAGTTCTGCACATCTTAAGATGAGGCACCATGACAGACTTGTCTTCTGATCAGGAAACAGAGAAGGCAGTCTCTGCTCAATCCTACATGAGATCTCTTCTGCCTTAAGGGAGCTGGAGGGATTGCAGGATGGAAGGAGTCCTTCTGGGAAGCCAGGAAGCTTCCTGGCAGCTCCCAAATTTCTCAGTGGAGCTTTTTGTTTCCATGAGACTCAAGGCCTGAACAAGGACAGGGTTCCTCTCAGGGGAGAATCTCAGACATGCTGCATTGATTTTTCCACCAAGCACAATTTCAAATGGGCACTGTGCACTTCAGAGAAGGCATTGCATTTGGCAGGCTTGTCTGAAACAGGAGGCTCCACAGCCCTTAGCCAGCAGCCATCTAAACAACCTGGGCCAAGGCTCTGACTTCAATTCTGGCAGAGAAAAAGATTCACCAACACTTGCGGCTACATCAACTTTTTCACCCCCAGTGCAGAAGGGGCATTAAAACCCACGATAAACAAACAGCACTAGCTCCAAGGGCTGTGGCAGGTGAGGTCATTTGGGGTGTGATCAGAGAGGGAAACATTCAAAGACGTGGCCCTCTCAGAGCTCTTCAGAGGAAATTCAGCTCACTGGTTTACTACACAGGATTGCTCAGAGTGGGCACACCAAAGAGTGGGTCCTTTCCCAACTGAAATACTTTGTCACCCTCTGCACAGCTTTCGTCTTCTAACCCCCTTGTTCTGCAATATTCTATCTGGAAATTAAACCTTTCTTCATGGTACACTTCAGAGATTTTCAGCTCTATATTGAAGACTTAATGAAACAAACACTCAACAACTCAGTCCTTATTTGTACTTTTACAGTCTGTTTTTTCCTACCAAAGTAATAATAAAGTATTTCCCCATTTATTACAAATACTTCTTCAAAAAGCTAAGAGGAACAGAGGAAACCTTTAGTTTATGGAGATGATTTTGAAGGCAAAAGATGATTCAGATTGCACCCAGGAAATCTGACTCCAAAAGAAGAAAATTTTTTTCGTATTTCCCTCTTACCACAGTCACTTCAAACCACAGTAAGAATACAATTGAAGATCCATGACAACACCACCAGCTGAGCTGGAGGATGGGCTATATAAGACAAGAGTACTCAAAATACTACTTAAGGAGGAAAATTCTTCATCAGTCAGGGAAGAAGTCTACAATGTGATATAGCCACTGCAGGCTAGGGAAAACAAGGTAGAACTACTAGAAAGACTCACAAAGACATGACACTAAAAGCACTGTAAATGCTGCCAACATTCCACAAGTTTGGCCAGGTAAAACCTTGGCTGGCTAATAAAAATGAACATTGAATGCTTGGTTCCCGTCCCCACCGCTATTGCCATTATAACTTTCAGTGCTTATAAACAGCTGAGACAAGGTCATCATCTTCTTATTTATTCCACAGCTACAGAAAGTGACTACAGCATATACTACATAGTACAATCTTCTAATTCTCAGCCTCACATTTTCAAACCTGTTTTTTGAAGAGGTGTCAGCCAAATTGGGTATTTGCCACAAATCCTGCAAACAGGCCACATAGTTATGTGCTTCCTTTGCTCTCCAGTTACAATTGATCAGCACTTGTATTTGGACAGGTGCTGGTAAAGGTACCCCACAAAAAGGCTGGAGTGAAAATCTTAAGGGTTTGTTTTCCCCACACTGACCTTGCTAACACACATTCATTTGATGTTGCATCTCTTCTCTCAAGAGATTCCAGGATGGATGACAGCTCACATTAGGCAGTGAGGAATTAATTAATTATGCTAATATATTACTTGCATATTCTCCACATAGGACAGGTCTATGCTCTTGCCAACTGCAAGGGAGCTGCTCTTCATGCAGGTGAGGCAAACCAGACCATTCACCAGATGTGCTACAAACTTGTCTGCTAAGCAAAAACACACACACAAAAATCTCATTTATCCAAAATAAGCACTTTAACTACATTGGTACGTCTTTGCCTTCTCTGCACACATAACTTATTGACACGACCCTTATTTCTTCTGGTTTCACCAAGATCTCATCAAGCATGACATATTTACACATGATCTTGACTTTATTCAGTGAGCTTTTAATTATAAAAAAAAATAAATGCTGCCTCTATAAATGTGTCTGCATATTTTGATTATTCAAAGCTCTTATCAACCTTTGAAAACTAATTCTACCCCTGCTACAACACAATCTTTGAAAAAACCCAGATGCTATCTTCGGGAACATCATCATGTCAGCTACTACAAATGGTAAAACATATGCTCTGGGCTAATTTCTGGCAGATTCTTCCCTCTAAATACATGCAGGAGAACCAGCCTACAGTAGAATTCTGAAACACAGCTCTCTGCACCCTCTCCAAGGCCATGAACCCAAAAGGGGATCCAGGGATGGAGTTCCTGATCCAGCTGCCATCCTAACTTAATTCTGTCCTTCCATTTGCTAAATTAAAGGAATACGGTCAATTGTTCTGTAACTGAACAAGCAGCATAAAGACGATGATGCTAAAATAAAATATGAAGGTGATAACAGGAAAGGATCTCCAAGGCCACGTGCTGCTCCAGCTTGTTTGGGTAAAAATTCTTGCTCATGTGAAAGAGGTTTCCTCCCCAAGTCAATGGCAGCAGATTATTCTTTTGCTGAGAGTTCTTTGAGCTTCACTTCCTAACATTCAGACACACCAGGCAATCATGCCAAGAACACAGTAAAGTAAAAGCATTGCATTGTCTACCAGAGACACTGTTTATTCATGCTGAAAAAGAGCATCAGGCAGAAGAAAGCTGGTGCCCAGGTCACTCCACCCAGACTCACTTAAGTGGCTTTGATTGTCAGTTCCATGGTCAGGAAACCTCAGAGGGCCCAGGAACCCATTAAAGCCAACAGGAGTCAACGCTTTTAGCTGTGGCACAAAACTTCTAACTGTAAATAAATACATAGAAATAAGGAGACAAAGCACTGGAAAACTGATCAGGAAAAAGGTTATTCACGAATTCAGCTTGTTTCTATATTTACAGCAAACTTGGCATGGATTAGCTAGTGCTAGAATTTTCTTTCCTAGGGAATGACTGAGTAGTGACTGTTGTACTGCAAAACGTTGGTCAGAAGTGGTAAGATTATTTCATCCCTTCATACTATTTTCTAATTAATGATGTTAGAAATAAAGGACTTCTTTAAAATTAAATATACCCTTACACTTGTATGACTTACAAATACGCTGTCCACCCACACTCAGCCACCCACTTGTATGACCCATGACTTATACCCTGGCAAACAAAATAATCTCTCCCTATCTCAAAATGAGAATATGCAGAAATCTTCTGTGCTCTAAATGCTCTAGACAGTAAAATCACAATATTTGGGATACAGTTTTAACATGTGGTAGGTTTACCCTGCCAAATCCTTACTCAACCAACCTACTAAATAAAATAAAGCAGGCAGTCACTCTCTAGCCTGTTCAGGCAAAGAGACAAAAGGGCATGCAGGACAGAGAGAGTATTGAAGGAACTTGGAGCCACAGGAGCTGATTTTGCAGCTCTTGCTTTCAGAGGAAGTTTTTCCTTCAAAAGTGTTTCAGTTAAGCTCTTGGAATGTGCACTGAAAGTGGAGTATACATGCCCCAGCCTGTACTTTAACTACAGTGATATTTTACAAGTTTAATTTTTAATTCCTTGGGTTTTTGAACTTAGAAAATTAAGGTATCTAAAGCATGAGCAGGAACCAAGTCACTGAGTCAGCCTTTCTGAAATCTTAATTGCAGGATTTGCTGTCACAGCAAAGACCTATTCCAGAGACTGGTTTCCTCCCTAAGCTCCCGTGGGTGTGTGCAGCTACCTGATTCTTGCTGCAGGCTGAGTTTAACCTTGCTCTGCTGCCACCCCTTTTCTTGCCACCCAGTGCCAAGCAGCTGATGAATGTGAAGTCAGTGGCGTGCTCCTGGGATAAGAGTGAATGCGTTTGTGGGAGGTACGGAACAACCCCAGGGCCAGTGAGTAAGGAAAGGTAAGAAAGTTGCATTGGATGAAGAAACAGAATGTCAAGAATGGTAAGATGTGACTGATGAACACATTGACTGAAGAAAAAGTCTGGAAAAACCCCAAGCCATGGGGCAGAGTGTGTGTTTTGTTTTAACACAGACAGACAGACTGTGGGAAGGAGGAAAGCTAGGCTGATCTCCAATCAATCCATCCAGTCTAGACTCCTGCCATGAGCAGTGGCCAGCACGAGCTGCTCCACATGAAGAAGTAAGGAGCTCCACAGAGCTTAAGCCAAACATCTGCGTTTTCCCAATGCAGTCTCTACCAAGTGACATAGTTCTCGTGATTTCCATCGGAGCCAAGTGCCTACATGTCCATGAGGATCCACATCACCACTCTCTTTCCAATACTTAGTACTACACAGAGAAGGTATCCCGAAGGTGACTTTCTGGACAAGGAAAGTAGCCTATCTGTGTCCTTCCATGGACTGCACAAAGAGATTTCCACTAAAAGGCCAAGACACAAAAAGTACAACAGGTACAAGAGGCCATGCAGAGCACTGATGGACACAGAATATTCACACACATGCTCGACGGCTTCTGATGTCTTTTTTGAAAGGTACCCAGGATCCAACCTGGATCCTAGATTCATCTTGTATTTCTCTGTACATTTCCTTTTGCAAAGTCTGTCAGCAAAACTAACGCCAATGTTTGTTTAGGATGCCTGAAAACGTTAGAGCTCAGCAAGGATGATAAAAGATCTGGAGAAGCTTCTGTGAAAGGAATGACTAGACATGCTAACTCTTCATCCTGGGAAAGAAGGGAATGGATAAATGTTTACAAAATGCACGCAACTGCGCAGGGAGAAGATAAGCAGAGAAGAGAAAACAAACAATCCTCTCTCCAGAAAGAGCTACAGTGCATCAAACAGAACTCGCTGGTGATGGGCTCCCTGCAAATAAATACAGCGGAGATTCTTCCCACTGCACGGAATTACACTGTGCAGCAGGTGAAATTTTACATAGGTTCAAAAGCAAACTGCTGAATTTTCCTTTCACTGTTTTTCCCATGGTTTCTCAATCTGAGAGCCTTTTTTGGGAAAGCAATGTTTTTACCACATAAATAATATGTTGCTCTAACGTGGATTGGAGGTTTTGTTTGCTATTTTAATGTTGACTTTAAATTGACTTTTTTTCTTGTCATTCATTTTTAAAGGGCATTAAGTGTGATGAACTGTCACACCCCCTCTCTGAGCATCACAATGTTTAACAACTTCTAATGAAAATACACTATGTCTATGACACAGACTACTGCTCTGCAAATAAAAAGCACCTATTGATCATGCAGGCTCTAGCAAATGAACAGCTTTATTGGTCTGATAAGTTTCTAACTGAAACATAACATTAATCCCAGACACGTGCTCTTCCATATCCCTCTGCTGATGCAGCAAAACAGGCTCTGCAGACCACGTCTTGCTACTTGCCTGGAGCTAGTTCACTACATGAAGAAAGGGGGTGCCCATTTTCAACTCGTTCTGTGGAATCAACTTGATCACCTCATGTTAAAAATCTAGAGGCAGCACTGAGGTGACTACAGTGACACGGAGGTAATTATAAGGTGGGGGACATAACCAGGAAGATCAGCTAAGAAAAGCGCTCTGCAGTAGAGGTGCTGCTGAAGAGGAACAGCATACGAGCAACAAGACAAATGGCCCTTCTGGTTATGTATCCAGAGCCACCACTTGTAAAGAGGTCTGATGAGATAGTGCGTGTAAATGTTTTATAGCTGAGAGGCTCAAAGCTCCAACAGTGTAAGCAAAGTCTTGTATGTTTTCTTTTTCATGTAGGGCAAGCAGTCTGAAACACATGTCCCACCAATGACCTCAATTCTGACCCAGAGGGGTTGTCTCTGGTTGAAAAGATGATTCATTCACTCTGCTAGAAGGGCTGAATGAATAGGCAGTATTCAGACTGCAGAACACTTATCACTTGGGATTCCCTCAAAATTTAGGTCTGACATGACAGGGTCAGTAACCATATGCTTTTGTTCCTAGCTCCTTGAACAGAAATGTCTCCTTGCATTCTTCAGTGGTTCCCACAAATCAGGTCGATTTTTATGGCTTGCTAATTATTACTGCTAGACTTCTGCAGGGCTTCACAATGAAACGTAGTGTATTTCTGAAAGCTCAGGGCACAAAACTTACAGAATAAATCAGTATCTTATCAGGCAGCAACAAAATCCAGTTTGAATATACACATCTGGGTAGTGCTGAACTTTGTTTAGGAATGGGAAGTTTTGTTCTGCTTTTGTTGATAGAGCTTACTAAAAATTGCCAATAATGCAAAAGGAGCAAAACAAGTAACTGTCACAAATCGGACTTTGTCTAGAGGTGCGTCAACATCTATCACACATACAAAGCTATCTGAAATGCCATTAAGGTTGCACAGTTATACCTCAGGAGTTGAGCTGTGAAAGAAAAGAGGGATAACTGTATAATCCTAACTGGGTCTCCTTCTGCATATGTAGGCTACTGCCTAGATCAAGAAACATATTTTATTCTTCCCATTCCCTCTGTCTAGATCATCCCAGTACCTACTGCACCAGCTGCCCAGCCATTGCCCCATGGGCTTCAGTCCCTCAGCCAGGGCCTGTGTTTGCTGTCCAGTCTGCAGCTTTCACCACTGCAGACTTTGCAAGTGTTATCCTTCCCACACCAACGTCCACTTCCAGGTCCTCTCCTGCAGGTTTCATCCCAAGCAGCAGTTTCCTCATTCCCGCTCCTTTATTAACTTCCAGTTTTCCTTCCTGGACTTCTCTCCCATTCAGCCCCTCTCTACAACCTGCCTCTATTTCACTGCTTTCCCATCCTCACCCTTCCCCACACATCTTTTATCAAAGCTGTCTCTTCTGCCCTTCACTCCCTGCTTCCACAAGTTCTTGGCCACATTTTCTAACTTCGGTTTCCTCTGATTTTTAAAGCACATACTTTCTTCTCCTCTTCCAGAGACTATAAGCAAAGGAGAGGGAGATGATTCTTTTTTTTTTCCCCCCACTCACAGTGATATGACATGACATATATCAGGCTGGCCAGGTTCAGGGAGGTTGGAAGCAGCAGAGGCTCAAGCCAGTTTCTCCTGGCAACAAATGTTGAAAAGATGTGTTATCCCCTCCTCAATATCAAGGTCATTAAAGAACTTCAAAGAAAAGTTTTTACTTGAATTAAAACAGCAAACCTGGATTCCTCAACACAGACCAGGAAGGAAGCTTTGCTCCAGGAAAGGGCAGCTTGGGGCAAAATAAGAGAGCAATACCAGCCTGACTGCCAAGAGGAAAATTGCAACGTAAGCTACAAAAGGTTTGGCAAAGTGGTAATAGAAATAGGGTCTAATAATGGAAAGTAGCAAGCCACTTCAGCTGGCAGTCTCACCTGCAACATCCTGATCAGAAAACGTTTGAGGGGATGCGCATGTTATGCTCAGAGACGCATGAGCAAATAGGATTGCCATTTCCATAGGGATGGCAAGCCATGCACTAACTGTATTGCAAGCCAGAGTCTGATTGTCTGATTTGAAACATAAAGTGTAAAGAGACCTGCAAAGACTTTTCTGAAGAGGCAGACGATCCTTCTTTGTATCCCCTCAAAGAAAGTACAGGTTCAGTCAGGGGAAAGCTAAGAACTCCCAACAAAGGCATCTCAAAGGCTTTGCTATACACTCCTCATCAGAAGGATGCCTGCCACTCAGATCTGGGCTCTACTCCTATCCAAACTCCTGATGCTGCTGGAATGACTCTGGGGAAGAGTCAACTTGAATTCTGGAAGTGCAGAGGGAATGGTTTTGGACTTTCTGGGCCCCTCTTGCTGAGAGTAATGCAGTGCTCATGTCTCCTGTTGTGGATCCATGATCAGTGGTCTTTTCCTCTGGCGCTGTCACCACGAAGTGTCTAAGCCACAGCTGCCCTCCCCAGGCAGGTCCCGGCCATCGAAAGGGGCACAACATGCCAAGGCCTCCCCCTAATCTCTCAGCAAGCCAGTGCTGAGTAACAGGCAGAAAGAGACTTGTCCCAGATCCAGTCTCAAAGGTGCAAAATGACCTGAATTTACGCAGCCTGAGCCCTGACATGAAGTTTGTCTTGGACAGTGCCCAGGCTGTAGCACACAAAGTCATACTGAGGTTCCTAACAGCCTGTGCAACAGACCCCATGCAGAACAGCAGGACACCTTGTTCTGAAGTCCAGAGACCTCCCCACCTCAAAAAATGATCAGAAGCAATAAACCACCATTGCTTTCTCTGCCATCTAGACTTGTACCATGTGAAACAAAAGACCCCCCCATCAAACATTGGATACCCCTTCAAAACTACGAGAATGTCTCACTCCTCTTATCCCCTCTCTGGGCACAAGAGAAGATGTGCCTCAGCATGCAGCCCATGTCCAGCCTCACACCAATCTCTGAAACACCCCTACGGCCACGAAAATGCAGATGAAGACACAGGTTCAGGGATAGAGACTTCCTGATCAATTCACAGATTGTCATAGTTCCCTCCAACCCCACACCTGATGTCTGCACTTTATTAGGCTGATGTGGCATTTGGAGGCATTTTTACAGGGTAGAGTACTGAAGTATTTTCCAGCATCACTGGGTACCCTACATATACACTGTCAAAACCAAAGAAATTATGAAAACCACTTTTCTTTTTTTTTTGACAGAATACTTACATATTACAAAAATAACGACTTTGCTGCTGTTCTTTTAGCTGTTTCCAGTTTGAAACACTTTACATGCATGGGGCTGCAGCACAAACTAGAATAATGAAATCCTAAAAGCTCCTTTTCCTGAAGCACTGCTAGGATCAAACCCTACTGTGTGCATGCCAATTGGCAAAGATTTTCAGAGAGGATTTACTGTGGTGCTTTGTCAGTGTTCCTCTGTGAATATCAGAAAAAGTCAGGAGATTTTTCTTGAAGCAAATTTTTGCAGTCCTCAAGACATTTCAATTTTCTTCAAATTTCTAATCAGTTTAGAGGGCTTTACTTGTGAAGTGCATATCGTTAACATCAGGTTAATAAAGACTGCAATATCCACTTCATTATATCTGACATAAAGCCCATGATCAATGAAAAAAAATATACCATTTAAAAAATACAGTTGATGTTTCAGACATCAACCATTCAAATGATACTCTGCTTTGAAGAATGCACTGCACTTCACTTTGTTGTACAGCTTCCAAGGACCATTGCTCACACCTACCTGCAGCTTCTGAAATGCAGGTGGTATTTTTCCTTTAGCCACAGAAAGGAACTACTAAGGCATGCTTTTAAATAGAAGGTTTCTACCAATACTAAATGAACACAAAGGTGACAGGAAGTTACTCTATAATCAGCTCTCTCCATATCGTTAATATTTCAGTGCTCTCTTTGCTCCTTAGCATGAAACCCAACACGGCTCTATTTTCTTTTGCTCTTGACCTTTTACTGCCGTCTCTATTGATTTACCTGTTCAAAACCCCAGGAGGCTTTAATGTGAAAAATTTCCAAAGACAACAGGAAGATTTATGAACACTGTCCAAAGCTCTCCTTATCACGCCAGAACAATCTTCTGCAGCCAGAAAGGTACAGAAAGAGCTCACATTAGGGACGATCAGTGCAGCATTCAGAGTCTTCTGCTCAAATTCCCAGACTAGTTCTCAGTCAATGGTATAAAAAACAGTCAGGGAAAATACTCTAAAGACATGGTACAAGAATACTTCTCACTCCACCTCTTCTCCAAAATCTAGATAAAAAAATTCATTGCAATTTAACTCCCAACATTCATTTTTCCATTTCAGCAACCGGCAAACAAGACACACAATCATAAGAACAGGGGCAGCAGCAAAGCCCAGTCCTGCAGCCATGGGATAGAATATACATTAAGGCCCCTAACATCCCCATCTCTGCAAATCATTGTGAAGTGTTAATGCAAAGCCAAATTAGGTATGAAAGGGCAGAACTGGACTTTTATACAATAAAATGAATAGCCAGTCCCTTGGCGGGAAGAAGTCTAAGCACTCCACATGTTCTTGAGCGGGAGGAAGAGCGGAGCAGTCCAGCCTTGCTGCAAAACAGATCAATACCTGTGTGGAAAGCCAGGGAGGAAAAGGAGAGCTTGGTCCACAGCCAAGATGTCTCTATCCTTTCCCAACCCCTAAGTGCAGCATTCTGCCTTACTGGCAATCCTGGTGTTTCTGAAAATCCTACGAAATTTCAACACTTTTCTGAAGGTGTGGGCTTGGTCCTACCAACAGAGCCAGGCATGTCTATGCTGGGAAATCACCAACATGCATCAACAATCTCTGACACGCAGCTCCTGAGACAAGGCTGTAATTCTTCTGCAAGTAAGCTAGGCAAGGATATTTGGGGTGTTACACTGTTAAATCCTTCAATCCTTCACTGTTCATGTCCTGTAAGCAGGCTGTAGTAACAAAAAAAGAAAAAAAACCAAACTAAACCAAACCAAACCCCCACTAAACCAAAACAAACAACCCCCCCACAAAAAAACAACAACCACCACAAAAAAAACCTAACAATTGAACTTGATGTATTTAAGAGCTGGAAATACCCAGTACATTTTCTCATAGTAAATCAAGTTTTTTTCCTCAGCAGCTAAGAGTGAGCGGTATCTTAAATTTTCCAACACCCCCACAGGACTACTGACCAGCATTACCTTGGTCACTGACTATTTGCAGGACTGCAAATACATGGGACTATAAAGTTATTGGGTGCAATACAGCATCAAACACAACTGAACACATTTATATCATGTGTGGCAAAGCACTAGACACAACCGACTTCCATGAGTTATAATGTTTTAGTCATGTCGTGTTTTCAAGATCAATTCATTAACAGGAGATGAGGCATTCAAATCGCATCCTTCATGATTTCATTTTAACCTCTTCTCACTGTTTTTCTCTGCACCTTTTCCTACATGCAGGAATACATGGTAACTCCATACAGAATTCCACAGTTTCTCAGGCATTTTCATGTGTGCTTTGATGGGGGCTCATGTTTGCAATAGTGAATCAAAACATCAGTCAATAAAACTACCTCCCTCAGGAATCACAAACATGGCATAACTGTGATGCTGGAATACATCTAAAAGAATGAAATAGCAACGTAAGGAGTATATTACACATTACTTTAACTGCACCCTCTTTAGAGAAAGGGCAACAACAGAACCTGGTAAAAAGATGATGAATGTTTTCTGCATTTAGCAACACCTGCTTCCATTTTACTTCCCTTGTCATCTCTGCACCAGAAACCCTGAAATAACCAGCATCACTGCAGTTTTAATGGCTTGAACACCCACCTCAAGCACATACAGAAAAAAGCCTAATTTTGTAGGCTTTGATGCTTTTAAATTATGTTTGTTACCATGAGAACTCGATTAAAATGCCACCCACAAGCTTGCAGAAAGGGGGTAAAAACAACACCACAAAAAAAAAAAAAAAAAAAAAAAAAAAAAAAAAAAATCTACTTTTAATCAGTGGTAGTACACTTGCTGCACTGCAGCATTCTCACAAGCTCCCCAGCCTTCTAAAGTAAGAGGCAGCAGAGATACTCAGAGAGATATATTTTGCTGAATACTTTATTCTGGAAAAAAATTTAGCTGACAGTTTGGTTGTTGTCCAGTACTTTTACACAATATTCCATTCAAGGAAGATAAAGCACACATACATGTTCTGCACCATGATACAAGGTTTGATTTGAAAACCAGACAATTACATGTATGTTAAATGTGAGGGCAACTCTGACAGCTACCCAGAACAAAAAGGTTTTTTGTTGATATCTGAGATAAATCAAAGCTATGAAACATTCTGCTTTCCCCTTCATCTTACCAATTTGTTAGCTTTATAAATTTATGCTGATTTTTATGTATATATACTTCTAGATACTCAAGTGATAGCACCGTATCTTCTAGGGTTCTTGGCTTTTTGTTTTTGTTTTTTTTTAAATTTACAGTCTTACGTTTACATTAATGGACATGGATGCTACATTCCTGCAGTCTGACTAGGAGCCAGAGTTTGCATCCCAAGCCTTCAGCCACGTCAAATCAGATAATTAGACTGTGGCCGAAACAAAAGCCAGTAATAAATCACACCAAGCAGCTTGGTAACCAGTGAATGTGTTAAATGCCACAACTGATGCAGACTGTAGGAACGGCCTGCAGGTAGTGGTGGGCAAGAAAGGGAGAAGAGTTTCACAACTCTGATCAGAACAACTTACTAGCCACTTACTCAAAAGGAGTTGTATCACAGAGCTCTCTCTTAAAAGACATATCTATTCCTCCACAGCAGGGAAACGATTGCTATTGCAATTAAGAGACCAGCCAGACTGTATCTCATTGAAGGTGAGAAGAGAATTAATTTCCCTGTGAAAGATCAATCACCCTCTCCACAACACTGTCCATACTGGAGCATTAGGCATCCTTTAGACCTCAAAAGCAGCAGCTCCATGAGGAAAAATCTATCAGCCAGAGAGAGACAGCATGAACATTAACTATGCCAGAAACCCTGGATACCACCTTCTCAAAAGGAAAATGTAAACTGAATTGAAACAAGGGGGATAAAATAGGCTTTTGATATAGCTTCAGTGGAGTAGGCAGATCTCCCAGTTCTTCCCTGCATCTTTACACAACATTAATAGTTGGTCTCTACATTTTGAATATTATGTGTAATGCGTGCACTTGCAGCTGTACTTTGACCTGTCATGGGTTAAAGGCTTCCACCAGAAGAGGGAATAAACCCATGCACCAGCAGCAGGAGATACCCTAAAAGATGGAGATGTCCTAACTGAATCGCACAGGCTGCAGGGGGAGATTGTACCACCTAGGCTGGGGGAGGCACAAACATCTTCCAGTGACACCACAGGCTCTCAGCCATGCAAAAAAAGTGAGTGTATTTGCTCAAACTTAGAACATCAGAGGTGGAGAGTGTCATAACCCCCACTCAGCAAGATCCTAAAGGAGATTTTTTTAGATCACCGTCAGTCATATTTTGGGGAAGAATTCTAAGAAGCATCTATCACAGGTAATTTCATTGAGGTCAAGAGAACTACCTTGACTTATCCCACCTCCAAATCTGTACCCACTGACTGCCTGGAGCTTCCATGTCAACCCCTTCCTGCTCCTGCACACACACAGAACTGACTCACACCAACTTCCATGGGTTGTACACCACACAGGCAAAACATGAGCAAAGCTTGACCCTATATACTCAGAAGACCATGGGCATACCATACCAGAGGGTGAGATACGGTGCAAAGAGATATGAGAAGAGGGCTGAGCTGGTACACACAGAACAATCAGAATGACATCAGCCATGGCTGAGCTCTGTGCAACCTGCTTTCATGCTGATGACCCACAACACAGTGTCTGTGCCAGTTTAGGCCACCAGGACTAGCTCAGATAGCCCCCTGGCTCAATGGCATAATTTTCTATTGTTTTTCCTTCTTTCCTTCTCTCTTTCTGCTAACTGCAGTGACTCTGGGATCATACCCCCACAGAGTTGCAAATAGAAGAAGAATAATGCTTATGATCATCCAAACCTCCCACTGACAAAAAACCACCGTGTTTAAGAAAAAGCTTGACTTATCCTTCATAGGCATGGATTTACCAGGAGATTAGTAACATTGGAAACTTTAAATAAAGAGATTTCCCTCTTACTATCTATAGACTGCTGAGGCCATGATTATCTCACCTCTTCTATGGATTATTGTTAATTTATTATTTTCTGGTAATTTGACTTCTTCCATTAGGCATTACCTGCATAGAATTTGCTAAAGTTGACTAAGGGATGAAGAATTTCATGCACCAATGGAAGTGCCTTCAAGATTATTTCACTCAAAAAGATGTTTTCTTCCTCCTACAATTGTGGTGTAATACAGATATTTCTATAATCACAAGGATCTTTAGAAAGGCAGAGCAGTTTTATGGTTGAGGCACTGAGATCCAAGATTAGAATTAGTCCAGGCCTCTGCTGCTCACCTGGCACTATTACCTTGAACTTATGAATAAACAAGCCCATGCCTCAGTTCTCCCAGCTGTAAAACATATATTACAATATTTACACGGTGTGTAACTTGCCTGTTTATGCTGCAAACCTTTCAGGGCAAGGGCTGTCCCTTCCCCATGTGCAAGGATGCTCTGGCTCCCAACCAAACCCTTTGGATCCAGATTGCAGAAAGTTTTGCTCAAGGAAAGACATTTATCAGACACAGAATCTGCCTGAAGGCAGCACGACAAACTTGAAGCCACAAGAAGGAGGCTCAAAAGGAAGGACTGCAACACTGACCACTGACACCAGAGCCTGAGAGTCCTCCAGTGCACATCGGGGAAACAGAGGGATCTGAGGCACCGTGTGCCTGCTTGACAGCTCTGGGGACAAAGGCTGCCCTGAGCTCTGGCTGTCAAACAGCTCCAGTCCCTGGGTGCCTCAAAGCTCAGCTCATGCCTCCAGTGCTGCTGAAAGGGACCCTGATCCCTTAAAACTCTCAATCATCAGCCAGGACTACCAAGAATAGCCACAGTTTAAAATTTGGATATGAAGTCTCTGATAAAGGTTGCAGCCTACAAACTACATTAAGGAATCCCTGCTGTTGGTATTATCATAAAAACAAACAAAAATGCAGATTCTTAGTTCAACTCCATAGGGCTGCTGGCCTGACAACTGGGTTGTCTCTAAATGACTTCTTTCACAGATACTCCACAGCACTTCCCACATCTTTCCTCCAGGAATCTATATAAAGCTTGCTGCATTTCTTCTTCTGATGGATGCTCATTTCTAAAAATACTTGTACAAAGAACTGTCTTTACTAGGAATTAAAAATGTGACACAATATAGTGCCAGAATTCATTTAAGAAAACATAAATCACAAGGTATGCATCAAGTCCCTGATACCAACCTGCCTCCATATATACATAACACGTCCTTCAGATTTCTCCCTGATGTTAAACCAGTATTGTAAACTGCCTGTGCTTGAATTCTGCTGGTCACCTTAGCTAAAGATACGTGAACACCAAAGCAACCCACAAATTCCCTAATTCTCTTACACTATTTGTGCTCCTGTTTCCTGTCTCTGCCTGTCTGCTGTGTCTACCCACACTCGTAATTGTCAATCACACCGGACAATTTCTACCATGTTTGACAGAAGACTCTAAGCTCTTACCTACCACCTTAGGAAATCCACAGACGGATAAGAGAGAGAGAGGATAAATGCCTCTACAAAGGGAAAAAACAAGGAGAAGAACTCAGACTGTATTTCCCCTTTCTGGCAGTGTCCTGGTGGTCTACTCGGTAGATGTGGAGCTCACATGCAACCACAGCATATACTCTTTCTGGCCAAATTAACTGTCTAAGCACAGACAGGTAAAGGATGAAACAGGTGGTGGTCAACCTACAGAGAGAAAGAAGTCACTGCAGAGAGGACACAGAAAGTTGCTGAGAAAATGCAAAGTAAGTCAGGAGATCCCAAAGGTCCAAGGAGTAAATTGAGATAATTCAGTGAAGAATGAGGAAAAACAACACAGGTAAGGCAAATTGGGTATGCAAGGAATAATCAAATGCTGGGAATCTGAGAGATCACAGTAGAGTGTGAATCTTCCACAGGGAACCAAGAAGATGAGAAAACTAGCAGTATATGGTACCACAGGAAGGGAATACAAGGGCTGGAGAGTTGGGGTAGAGATCATACGTAGAGTAGTGATAAACATCACAAGCTCTAAGTAGAGAGCCAACACTGGATGCCACCCCACACTGACAAATAATATCCATTATTTTAATTTAAAAACCAGTTCAATTGGCAATACCATTTCCAGCCCTGAGATGAACCCAAACCAAGAGAAAGTCCTGACTTCAGGCATTTCAAAGTACAGATTTACTCTGGAAGGTCTAGATACATTTCAGACTGCAAGAGAAAGCACTTTCATGACTTTACCAAAACTTCCTCACTCAGGCCAGAAAGAAGTAGGTTTTCTCATCTTTACTTGGTGGCTTTATAGATAGCTGGAAGCCAGTTAGCTAAACATTCAGAACCATGGGGGAAAAAGGGGAAGCAGGGTGGTCCAATTCTGTTCTAATGCCAACATTTACGTTAGTTTTAAATGGAGTTGAACTATTTTGTCCATTTCTGTTATTTGCTACAGTGAACAATATGCAGAAATAGAGCTGCATTACTAACTAGACTTTTGCTGTATTAGGGAAAACAACCTTCCCAATGGAAAACAGACGAAAACAGCAGAGACAAACAAGAGGTGAAGCTGACCTCCTGTATTTTACAACTCACTAGACACTGGATTTTAAACTGAAACCCCCCATGTAAAATAGGATTTGATCCCTTGTAAGCTGCATATCCTATGAGGATGGTTTTCTATCTACAATTTCCCAGCATGATCTATGGAGTCTCTAAGGTACTAATTACACTAGCAAATACCGTCTCACCAGTGTGTGCTTTCTGGCTGCTTTACAGCTCCCTGTTCCTGGGGAGACTTGCTGTAAGCTCCTTGGGGTCTGGAACAACTCTACTGTTTGAGCACACAGCATCTAACACAACGGTGATCTAATCCAGACTTGGACACCTAGTTACTAATATTATGATAGCTACAGCAATGAATCATGTAGCATTAAGAAGAATCACAGCAAAAGCTGTTGTATACAATATCTAGTTCCCAGGCATGCCACCATTAACCTTAGACTCAAAATCCTGTTGTGTGTAATTCTGTTTTCAGCACAGAGTGGATGTTCTTATGATTTTTAGCAGCCAAACTGATGCAAGAGTAAATGTTTAAAAAAGCAAAACATTTTTTCTAGCCCCAAAGACATTACAACTGAAATAAGAATACCAGGGAGCTGTTATTTAAAGTACACTGCAGGAAACACAGATATGCAGGTATGGGCAACATTATGAATTAGTCACTGAGGCAGGACTCCTGATCAAAGTACCTTGCAATTTACCCCAGATATCCCACACAGACACAGCAAAAGGCAGAACAACCGGCAATCTTACAGTAACGTCCTGAAGTCTTCTGATGTAAAATTCAAGGATGATTTGGAAAACAACAAAGAGACAAGCCACGTGAGGATATCATTTTTCACATCAAGACCTCACTTGAACATTAATTGCATGGTGTATTATACCCCCCTCCTGGTGTAATTATTCCAGCTGTCCAAAATGTCATGGCTAGAGACCGGACTGAATTATAACTTCCTGCTTCAGAAGGGACCAAAGTCTCAGAGGGATTAAAAGTAAGAGAAAAAAAATTACTCATCTTAAGGATGACAACTACAATATTTTTTGTCATGATAATGAAAAGTTCTCTTTTATCAACTATGCTGGAAAAAAATTAGGATTCAAACATCTGTTCTTCTCGTGTTGTTCCTCAATACAAACCAACCTGTGCCTCTCCAACTTATCTCATGGAGAATGCTCACAGCACTCCCATTATTCCCACTACCTCTTTCAAAAGCATGTGTACTATCACAACTGCTTAACTACACTTAAATAATGCTTAACTCTGAGTGTCAGGTTCTCTTGCACTGAACTTACAAGCTGTATTACTTAGGCACTCATGACTTGCATTACAAAGCCATTTACAGGTATTAAGTGGGGATGGGATCATTTTTCCCCCAATCACTTTGCAGCTCCCCCCTCAGTGAGAGACACAAGCACATCCCTGTGTGCTGTATCCTTGTCCTGACACCAGCCAGAACCAGATGCTCCACAGGAAAGTTCAGGAGAACGTGGCAGGAAGACTAAGGTGTTTTTAGACAACAGCAGGGTTTGCTGTGAAGACGAACAGGGAACATGTAGTCCATCAGACCACTGGAGGAGACAGACAATACAAGGCCTTTTTGAGCAGGCCCCCAGACCAGTCACACCTGACAGATAGTGCAGACATCAGAACGACACAGAGCTGCCCTGCAGTTCCTGTGAAAGAAGGGCTGACATGCACCACTTGGCATGGACTTTTGAAATCTGAAACTGTAATTTTTACAAGTGTGAGCATTTCCTTTTTCATATAGCTGTAAAGCTATAATCCTTAGCAAGATGATTAGTTTTCAAAAGGATGCTCACAGCAAAAATTCAACTGCCTTTAGGAGAGATGAGCTTCTATTCCATGGTGTTGAGTTTTCTTTCCCTCCACGTTATCCAGGGGACAAAACTCACAGTTGTGAGAATTCAGCGTTAGCTGAACTGGTTCCTGAGCTACAGGAGGGATTGTGTTGACTTGACTGCTGCAGATGCAGAAACAACTGCAGTGTTCACAAAACCAAAATGCAGCTCAACAACTCACCTTCACTTGCTTAATTTTGCCCCTCTGTAAAGTACTTAAGTACTGCACAGAAATTGAAAAGTTCTGTATTGGGGTTGGCTGCTGATCCTCACAAAGGCATCAAGCATAAGCTACAACACACAGGACACTCCTGTTTTCCTTCCTTACCAATCTCTTCCCTGAAATTAAACTCCGGCTCATCACAACAGAGGGGAAAGGAAGGATGACATTTTCATCTTCCTCTCCCCTCCAGGTCTCTCTGGCCCACCTCTTGCATCCAAAGAGTTGGGAAGAGGCTTACTGAAAAGCTGCAGCATGTCAGGTAACATCTGTCTGTCAATTTTTGCCTGAATTGCTTTGCTTCTTGGCTGTAAACAAGTTCTAAGCATCTACTAGTGATTCAGTCTGCTACAAGGGAGTATTACTAACACCACCACTGTCATCATCATGATTTGATAGTGACAGAGGGCATTCTGTTTCCTTCCCACTGCTTAACGATCACATCTGAATCCTTTCAAAATGTAGCAAATTCTACCTTTAATAGTTCACAAATACAAGTAACAGAATGTTCAAAACAGCTTGTGTTCAAAACAGGTGTTTGGAAATGAATGAGGGTGCAGATAACGGATATTAAGACAATCAGAAGAAAGGAGGGAAGAGAAGTTGATTATAAAATTGATGACAGCCCTCCTTTTAAAGGAGGAAAGAGGTAGATTGATGCTAAGTGATAAACACAAAGGAGGGAATGGCTAGTTTGGTACAAGGACCTTTTGTAAGTTTTACCTGGAAGCTAAAAGTTTCTTGCAAGTGAGATTGTAGGACAGCCTACTCATTGGTAGGAGACTTTTTAAGAGGAAAGCTGATGAAGGAGGAATGGATGCCACACTGACTGTGACAATAAGTGTGTCAAGAGCCTCCTTTAGCCCCATGTCAGAACCACCCAGGTGGGGATGCCTCATTGCAAGCCCTCCCAATGCCAAGCAGGAGACACTCAAGCCAACTGCATGGGAAAAGAGAAGACAACGCCAATAATGCCCCTAAGCTCCACCTTGCACTCTGCCCACTTGCAAACATTCCCTAGTGCTACAACAATCACTGCAGAAAAAAAATACCCCAAAGTAAGCAAAATGAAAAAGGAGAACATCTCTAGAATTTTTGACTCTTCAGAAATCAAGCCAACATTTTTTCTGCAGCTACTACAAGAAACCCTCCTAGTGAGTATCAACTCAAATCTCTTTTCTAAAAACTGTTCCAATCGCTCCTCACTGACATCTTTCTGTATAATGTTAACTTCCAATCACTGATGAGGGAAATTTCTAACCCTAAAATACAAGCTATGGTGTACTTACGCTCTCTACAAAATTCACCTAAGATGAGCTTGTATGCAAAGAGGTTCCAGCCTCATCAAACAAAGTATCAATACACAAATGTTCTCCCTGAGTACACTGCATACTCACCTTGACCTCCTGCTGCCCTCAAGGCTCTGTTCTGGATGGCTGCTGCCAAGCTCCAGCCCCATCTACATGCCTCTCCTGAGCATTAGTTGGTTCACAGTAGAAAAAGAAGTTCAAACAATGCTTATACTCAAAAGGTTACTCAAAATTATCTGTAATCTCAATGTGACAGAGCCTTTGGAGGGTGTTAAAGAGTTCCCCTCTCCTACTTAGAAACAGCCCCAGATGAGCAAATGGTCTTGGTACCTTCCTGTTTTGAGGTCCCTTAAGAGAGACAGCTCACACAGAGAAAAGCTTGTGTCAGAAGGAGATTCTGAGTTTGTTCACAATGCACAGGGAATCACAGGGCCCAGTGACCAGCAGGAAGAGTCACTGCAGCTGCCCCAGAACCATCAGAAGCAAAATCACAGTATCAGAGAATGCTGCAACTCTCCCAAAGCTGAGTCCTCAGCTCCAAACACTGCAAACAGGCTGTACGGACATCCCAGCTTAGAGGAACATGAGCTTTATCACCCATTCCTGAAGCCCTCTGTGCCACCTTCCTGGTTCTGTTACTCCTCCTCCCCATCCAGCAGCCCAGCCTTAGGGGATGCTCTTACACATGGTGCAACACATCTCCTTTTCCTGAGCCCCCACTTCGTTTATAACAACTTTCCCTGTCACACACCTGTGGTACATTATTTCCACTGCTAATTCTCACTGTTACTTTTAGTCACCCAGAAACAAAGGACACAGGAGAGACAGCAATGCTTACAAGATCTTATACCTGTATTTTATCTCCTAATCACTGATGTAGCAACCGTGTGAAGAAAATGCTAGTTCTGATGTATGATTGTTTCCCTCTCTTTTCATTTCAGACTTGCCAACTTCTTAAACTGTTTGTGGCATCTCAGCAACATTTTGAGGCTATGGGGCACTCCATGGATATACTCTTTATTTCAAGAGCAATAATTTAGGTCTGTCAGTTAAGGGTGGGATCTGCAAAGACAATTTAAGCTTTGCGCAGAAGACAACTGAGAACTTACTTTATCGCTAGTGGAATATTATCAACAGTGAAATGGCAACTACAATAAAACTGCCTGTTACTTTAAGTCATACAGGCTAATTTAATCCTTCGTTTAGTACTCACACTGCTGCAAGGGTATTTTGAGGCCATGGGAAAATTCCTGAAGCATGCAGGATCACTGCTTATGGTGCCCCTCCTGCCTGGCAGGGGCTGGCAGGAACCTGCAGGGTGCTGGACATGCTGGCTGCCTCTGGGAGCAAATGGGAGTCTGATGGGAGCAAATGCTAGGGCTGTGGAGCTCCTGCCCTTCCACAGTTTGAGGCCCAGAAGGCGAATGGCTCCCTCCCAAACTGCTGCGCTGCCTGTGCCGTGCTTTCCAGGAGGAGGAGTAGCACTGAAATTCTGCGAAACAACAAGAGGCACCTTAACCCTCAGGCACACCGTATGTCTCAGAGACAGGAGAGGCTGGCACATACACACCTTATGCGCCTTCATAGCCCATGTCAGGCCTGTGCTGCCATGGCTTGTGAGAGAGAAAAGTTCACATATGGAAAGTCAACTGCCTTGTACTTGTGTGTCTGCTTTTTACAGCCTACAAATGCAGAGAGAGAAATTTGATTCTCTATTTCAATTTCCTTCAAATTCATAAATCCAGGAGACACTGAACACAGAAGTAAACTAGGGGCTGGCTGGGAAATTCATAGATTTATGGGTTTATAATAGCTCAAGTCCAAAACCAGCCTTGTATCCAATACATACACACACAAGCGCATATGTCCATGTCCACACAAATCTGAGACCATATACTATTACCCTTTTTCATCCTGTAGTATCAGCTTGCCTTTCTTTAAACCTATGCTTGATCCTTGCATTTTTTCCTCGCTAAGTATCCTGGCAGCCTCACAAGCATGGCACTGACTACTCAAGGAGAATACAGGAGATTGATTTTGATCAATGTTCAAGTATGATCTCACAGAAGAAATGTGTCCTAAACTGCCATAATCCAGCACCTTCCTTTTTATTAGTGACAAAGCAGAGTAGGTACTTCATGCTCATGTACGTGTTCATGCTACTCTTCAAAGGATGCAGAGTCTGAACCTCCTCTAGCTTGTTGGGCTGAGAGGACACCCAGGGAAGGGGACCACCATCCTGTTATGCCTTACGTGAGCTTCTACAAGCATCTCCTGCACTCACTGAAACCCTCATTTTGCTTGTGTTGCAATGCCAAAGCAAACACTCCACTTCTCCCCAAAACAATGGCAGTATTTCCCCCTGCCCAAGTTACACCCACAGAAGCTTAGGCACTTTGCCACCCTGCCCACACTGCATTTCTTCCTTACGCTTCACACGTAGTTTTTCAATCAAACTCCGTTCCCATTTGCTGGAGTTCACTATTCTGTCTTTAACATTTTAAACTCATGCTTGTGAGAACAGCAACTATGTTCACTTGAAAATCAAACTGAAATGAATACATGTGCATACAGATATACTGACAAAACAAGTATCTGCTCATCTACATGACACAGGCAGCATTAGTTCTCTCTAACACTTGTTTTTATTCTTCTGGAACAGGAGTCTCCCAAATGTTTTCTCTTTCCCAAAGACGAGAAAAAGTACATTTCTTTGATCCAACCCAATCATTTTAGATTCTGGAGATCTGGAAGCATTGTGCTTGTGATTACTCTGCCAAATCATTCTCATCTTTTCTGTGGTACGACTCAGTGCAGCGGCAGGACGTGACAAACCAGAGCAATGTGCAGGAGCACTGTCACCTCTCTCAGATGCTCTGCCTTTGTATCATCACCGTCTTAGGCCCTTTCCACCCAGGGCTGTAAGCAGGTTCTTGCTAAGTCAAAAACAAGACAGCTGCTTTGACAATGGATACTGTGGCTCCTATCAGACGCAGGAGGCTTTTAAAAAAAACCTACTTAAAACCCTCCTATTTTTTAAAAATAGGAGTATTGCAAGAACGATGTAGCCCCAGAAAAATTAAGTGCTCCAGGAGCTAGAGAAGTTTTCTCAAGCCTTCTTAGTTTGTTGAAGCAGCCTCCTTGTTAAACTATTCTAATGAGTTAAAAGGTCATACCTGGGTAGGCAGATGATAGGATGCCGTGTCTGGTTGTTGAACAAGGGAAACGCTCTGTTCCTATAAAGAAATAGAATAATATGCTCACTATTTAGTCTCTATGCAGCAAATTTAGCATAAACTCAACACTGTAAGGACTATAAAATGTCCTTACATCTTATGTGTACACTTCTGTCCGAGCCTTTTTCTCTCAGCTTAATTTCCCAAGACTCATTAATTCAGATTCCCTGTTATGTCCAGCCTGCTTTGGGACCACCGAGGAGCTGATTACTCCCTAGGCCAGTCCTAAAAAAGAGCTGGCACTGGCTCCAAAACTCTGTCCATCAGGGAAGGCAAATGGAGCACAGCACAATTCCAGCCAGACTCCCTCCACTGGGAGACCTGTCAGAGCTCCTATATGCAGAGTCTCTACTGCAGGACAATCCCAAGGAGGAACGAGGAAAGTGGTTGTTAAGATGCACAGAAAGTAATGGAAGAAGAGCAAGAGTGCCTCACTGACTTCCCAGTATGACACTTCAAAACAGCTGAAGATACCAAGGCAGGGAACTACTAAAATTTCTGCTTTAAACTGTTTTTCTTGCCTAAGTTGTAGCAGAGGGTCTTAAGTTTACCTGGGATAAGTAGCAAAGGTTACCACAGATATTACTGCCCTTTTTGTAACCCTCTTTAATCACAGAGAAATGCCTGGGCAGTAAATATAGTTAGCTTGCTGAAATAGCCTCCGCATGCCCCACCATACATACTCTCTCCTTTCTCTGAGTCTTTGACCAGAGCACACTGGGGAAAACATTACAGGTGCAAGCAGCAGACAGACACCCAAGTAGCTCCAATCAAGGCAAAAGGGGTCTCCTTGCCACAGGTCTTTGAGTATCCCCCAAGTCTTATGGGGCCAGCTAGTACTATCACCTATACTTAAGGCTGCAGCTTCTCATGGCCAAGACACCTGTAACTTTTCTGACTTTAGTTGTTCAGAAATTAATTCCCTGTAGAGGGTATCTGATTCAAGTTAATACTTTGTTTGGGAGTTCACTGTTTTAAAGCTTCAGCAAGAAGAGGGCAGGCATTCCCAGCAACTAGAGTATTAAGAAACACGTAACTAAACCAAATTAAAAAGAAGGATAGTATTAAGGTAATGACAAAAAGTAAGATGTAAGTATGAAATCAGAGAGAATCATAATGCATACTCACAAAGGCAACTAACCTTAAGCTAGAGAGGAGTTCAGGCTTTTTTTATTTCCTAGACTGCCATCCTTTGTCACTGAATTAGCCACCTTGTCTGTACCACATCACTGGCATGGGGTTGTGCTAACTACAGTTTTCCACCAGTTTGCCCAGTTAACATCCAACAAGAACAGAAAGATTTTGCTGCCCTGAAGGGGGAAGGTTTCAGATGGTTCTGACAGCAAATAAATGAAAAGTGACTATTCCACCTTACTGCAGAGGCTGTCAGCAGAGTGCACCATTCCCTTCTTCTTCTTCTTCTTCTTCTTATTATTATTGTTATTATTATTATTAATAATAATAATAATTAGTTACAGTAAATGACCTATGTGGAAATGAGGCTCCAGCCAGCACCAACTCTACCAACTCACAGGACAAAGATGAATGCTAAAATAAGCTAATTAAATTTGCTCTGGCTCAGCAGAAAGATCAATGTCCTTGACAGCCGAGGGGTCAGCATGCGGCATCCCAACAGCCCTCTGATGTGTCACCACTGCAACATAAGGCCACATAGTCAGAACCAGAGGAGGAGGAACACCCCTCTTTGGAGGGGCAAGTGCAGGAGACAGAGGCATTCAACAGGGACATTAACAGAAGGATCGAGACACCTGCTACTTGTATGCCAGATGGTCAGATGGCATTTTTACCAAAACCAAACTTGGCTTTGCACTTTCGTTATCTATTCTACCATCATTAAACAAGTGTCCCAGTAGTCTGAACTGAAAGCTCAATCACCTCTCTGCTAAAGGTCCACTGCAACAAATGTGATTTTAGCCACCAGCAGAATACCAAAAATACCAGACAATCAAAATACAGACACCAGAAGCAGGCAGCATTTTTGCTGCCCCACAAATTTGCTGGAGACACGCTGTTATAAGCATTTCCACCTCTTGCTGACAGGGAAGAAAATGAGATGATTCAAAGGTTCTTCCGCTAGAGAACAGAAGAGACACCCGCCCACACAGAGATGCCCACAGCTCCACATTCAGGGCAGTTAAACAAAAAGCATTTAAGTGCCTGGGTTATTATTATTATTACATATATCAATGGGGTTTTCCACTTCCTGTAAGTGTCTTCTAATAATCACGGTGCAGAATGTGTTAGGAAGGGTTTCTTTTTGTTTGTATTTTTCCCAAACCCTCTTGCTTTAGACAGAAATCCAGAAGAAACTGTCCCAATAAGGAGTTAGTGAAACTGGCAGTGTCTTTAGAAAAGCTCTGTGCTCTGATGAAGGGATGTGCTGGCTTGTTGATGCCCCAGAGCCAGGACAGCAGGGGACGGCACTTCGGCTGCTCCAATAGACACCTTCCACAACGGACAGGGCACAAAACAGACTAGCTGGTTTTTTCACTCCTAATGGGAAGCTGTGATTAATACCTTCAATCCTGGATATAGAAACCTATGTCAGGACACGCAAGCTTATCACAATGAAGAAAACTTGAAGTCTTGTCCACAAATGCAGCCTGGTAAGTGCACTCAGCACATTTCCTTTCACTGAAGTACATCAAACAGATTCTCTATTGATGCAGACTAACAAAAGGCTGGACAGCTCTAGGGTGGATGCACTGAGACCTAGCATCAAACAGTCAAGGAAACCTGTTCATTCTGGCTCTGCCATTTGCCTGTGGATCGAGCATACTACTTCCTCTGCTGTATCCATTAGGAATTGCCTTTCCTTCTTTTTGGTAAACACTTTGACTTCTACCTACAAAAACTGATAGAAAAAACCCAGTGTGCATATACATACACATGCACCACAGATAATTCCACTTCTATTTTATGAGCAAAGTATTTGTAACTAGTCTTCAGTAACGTGCACTTACTCCTACTTCTCCTCTTATAGAACTCTCAAAACCAACATGATTGATAAATTTATACATTGTACTAATTTAAAAAATATATCTGTCTTTTTCAGGAGCTGCTTTCCTCTCTCATTTGAGGATTTGTGTGTGTTAAACACTTCTGTATGACCTAACCAACAAAACACCTCTTCTGCAGAGTCATCTGTAATGAAAATTGTAAGGACGAAGTGCATTCTTTTCCAAAGCTGTTCCACTTGTTCTCCTGAGAAAGGAGCTATGCTGTTATCCTGAGGGGTCAGCCCATCCACCTGAGGCCCTGACTCTGCCTTGCAGACATCTATTAGCTTCACCAAGCTGCCTGCAGAAACGCACATTTAAGGTTACAAACTCTTCAGTCTGGGAGCTTGCCTTTTGCTTTATATACCTCAAGAGCAACACACACGCTATGATAAAAGCCTAAATTGCCACAAATTACTTTTCAGCATTTAGTGCTTTGCCCAACAATGCTGCAAATGGATCCAATCCATTAGCACCAGACCTTTCCCTACAGCTTCCTCCTTTTACACTACGCTCTCCTCCTCTGTACTTTCCATGTACCTCATGCTTTCCCCTTGGCAGCAGAGGCTTAAAATAACAGACATTTTTCAAAGAGATGCAAAAAAACATATTCTGGTTATCTCCAGGGCACAATTCACTACACATTTACTAATATTCAGCGTCCAAAGTGCTAGGGAATGAAGGTCAAATATATCTGAACTTCAGCTAGGGTTGATGCAGAGAGCAAATGTCTTTAAACCACTGCAGCTAGAGGAGGCAAACCAGAGGCCAGGTTGTGGTGCTGTAAATTACTGACCATCAGCAGAAGTCAGCAGCTTACTGTGGCTGCAGATGTGGCCCTGAAATTCAGAAAGGACTACAGCAGATGTTGCCTCAACTTGACAATCAAGACTCCAGAGCCACATTGACTGAGGAAAAAAACCTGTACTGAGATTTTGACCCCCAGTCTGAGTTAGTTTTGGGCAGCATGTAACTCAGTACTTCTTTCACTCCTGGAACATGTCTGCCTCTGAAAGCCGGCTTAGCAGTATGGACATGTTCCCTTTTGACCAAGCTGATTTAGAAAAGGTTTTAAGGATGCAAAAACAAGCAATGCTGTTCATACCATTACAAATTTATTTATTCCAAAAACTATTACACTGTGTCTGTGTTAAAATGACTGGATTACTTCCAACACTTCTTAATTCCCATTGCTTGTCTGGTGACTTGTTTTCACTAAAACATCCACACCCAATCTTTCAATAGGTTAAAAGAAATTTTTAAAACCCTGCAAGCTGAGAAAGGTCTATTATTGGGGAAAAGCATCTTGGGATTGCTACTGCCAATCTGAGCAGCTCACAGTCATGAAGGTAGAAGAGACAAGGTCTGGCTTGGTTATGACCGTGAGGAGAAGATGGGGAAGATGAAAAGCTATCTCAGCATCCTAGAATCTTGGCTAAGTGGGGCCTGAAATACACAGCAGACAGGAGACACTGTTCAATCATTTATGGAAATCGAGGTAAGCAGTATCAGCACACTTGCCTTGACAGGAAACAGTTTCCTGATCCTCTTGATGCAGAAGTAACTTGGCTACATTAGTGGCTGCCACTAAGTAAGGATTAAAGAATGGAAACAGAGAAGGACAAGGAAAGCAAAGGACAAAATGAACATGTCAATATTTTCACAGCTTGTATTCAGCAGCCCAGCTAGGACCCCAAGGGGGTTTTTTTCAGGAATCTCAGAGGCAACTGCTACATGGAAAAATATGGTGTCTGGGTTTTACAAATGGTGTTTCTAATAAATTATCTGATTTTGTAACTAGCAGGGAAGGAAATTGTTCCAATGACAGTTACCACCGAGGCATTTTGTTGTGTTTACTGGCTCAGACCTGTCATTAACACTCCACTTCTCTTACCACAACTTACTTCCCTTGTAGTTACTCATTGAAGATAGGTCTGGGGGCTGTTTTCCTGGTCTTGTCAAGTTGAATTTTAATACATACTGCTTGAAAGATGTACCACCTGCTATTTTATATCTATAATTTATTGTATAATGAGTTCCTATAAATTCTTATGATAGCTTAAGAGACTTGCAAGATGGACTGCTGGCCTATTTCTTTTCTCAGTTTGTCGGTAAAGCAGAGAGAGTCACTGAGTTCCTCTTGTCACCCACTTCAGCCACAGCTCAGGCCACCTCCCTCCACTGAAGGATCTTACCTCCAGAAGAAAGGCTGTCATAAGACTCACTGCTAATGAAGATGCTAGCATTGCAATGTACTACAGTCTTTGCATTTGCTTTAGGAGGCCCCAGCTATTTCAGACACCATGAGACAGGCACGAGCTATATCTTCACATGCTGGAGAGGAAAAGCCCACTAGAGATTCTGGACAGGGACTGTCTAATAGTCATTTAGTGAAACAGAAACCACCAACCCTACAAGTTGGTATCCAAGAGAAAATATTTATTTAAGATCTGGGACTGAGAAATCTTCCACCTATTAGGGACATGCCATCCACACCTCAATATCACACATACAGAAGATATGTTTGATATGTTTCCATACTTTGGTCCAGCACCACCAGCTCCCATTGCAAGGTGGAGATTTTTCCATTTGGGACATTACTTTACACTCCCCTTACCTCTCAGAGCCAAGATATTGAAAGACACTACTAAGAAGTCTTAGGAAGTTATTATAATTTTTTTTTTTTTTCAGTGAACAGGAAAAAAAGAATAACCTACTTCAGAATACAGGTATTGTACTATATGCATCTTACTAAACTCTGCATTTAATCTGTCTTTGGACTAATAGCACTTTCTAAAACAAGCCCTAGCCCTGAGTAAGCTCATGGATGCAAATCCAAGAGTATGTGTTCAAATCAGACTGTTCCCAGGCAGATCTTTCACAACGAATAAAGCCAAGATGTACCAAGATTGCAAAGGGCTTTCAGTCATGAGTGACAGACACAATCAACAGAGAAAATCAGCCATTGCCTTTCATCTCCTTACAAATGCCTTGACAGCCAAGCTGTTGCAAACCAACAAGTATAACAGTCTTTCCCTCAGTCATCACAGTAATTCAGAGGGAGGAAAAAGGGAGGGAGGAGAGGAGGGACAAAGAAGGCTTGAGGAGCTGGGATGAAGTGCCAGGACGAAGCATCACAATGAGACTGACAGAGCCACTTCAGCTTTACTAAGCATGGATTTAAGGATGCTGCGCATCTGTACAAGCCCGGCACGAACATACACCACAGAGCGGCCTCAGGTCTATGCTGCCCAGCTCCAGGGACACACTTCAACTCAGCAGCAGTGAGGGCATTTTCTCAGCTGCTGCTGTTGAGCCCCATCCTTCCGGAGCCATAGGACACTCACTGCACAAGGAAAGCAGCACGTGCTGCTCTGTGCTAAGCTCATTGCTGCTTTGGCTTCCAGGCTCTCTCGTCCAAAATTAAAGGTGGGTTTCCTTTCCCTACAGCATCCAGGACTGTAACACAGCTATAGCCCACATATGGGGTGGAGGTGAACAGACAAGGCAGATGAAACAACCACCTTCCAAAGCACAACACAGGAGCCTTTCGCGTTACTGATGAGGCGGGGGGAAGTATTCTGCCACTTAGAAATTAAGGACATATGGGCATATGAGACAGGGTTAGAAAGCAAGAACTGCTGCACTGGTTTGGGTCCATCCTCTCGCTTGAGGATTCTTATCTCACACACCAGTTCTGTTTATCCTGAAGATTTTCCTGTGATATACTAGGCAGACAGAAAATTTCCTCAGTACATCCTATCCCCAAGAGTCAACTTGGTGTATCAGAAGTATGATGGAAATACAAAATAAGACACAGTAAAATATATCACTTTGTTTGGCTTGCGGTGAGTTTATTTTTCTTGTCATCCATGTGATATTATACAATTTAAGGGTGTCAATAAAACTTCAGATGATTCTCTTGAAAAAGTAAAAATCCCCTTTGACAGGATTGTAGACTGAGAGACTTTCTGTGGGTAACAAAGCAGGTTACTGTGTGAGACAGGATTAAAACCAAGGTCTCTCAGCTCCTGCATCTAATGATATGGTTGAACATACACTCCCAGCATAGCCACGATGTAACAACGGTGTGCAGCTCTACAATCCTGTAGTAACCAAGTGCAGCCTTTTCCCAGTATGCCAGTAAAAATGATGGCAAGAGAATAGCAACGATTCAGGATGAACAGCTGCTCTGGGACTGCAGGGGGAAGCCACATTAGCCTATGGCTAGTCCATGGGTTTCTGTAATCAGCTGGCTCTATGTTATCTCCAATTTCAAGCGCACTGAAGTTAACTTCGAGGAGTCGAGAGCAAGCTGTGCAAGCTGTGCAGTACCTTTGAAACTGAGCTTAAGCTGCAGTTTTTTGCACTGATATGGACATCTTTGAGATTAGAAGGCCCAAAGCACCATATTAAGCAAGGAAGGGACACAGAAGACATTTGCTAGAACACACCCTCGAAGGTACGGCTCCAATGTTGTAGCTTATGTGCCATGAGAGACATTCAAGATAAATACAAATGGCATAAAAACATTGCCTGAAGACCTCCACCTGGGAGCAAACATGACAGGGGATGCAGTACAGGTTAGCCAGCCCCCATATTTTTAAAGAAAATTTTGTACCATAATTTGGATTTCTGCTTCTTCCTTCTCCCCAGTTTAGAGCATTCCAGCCAAGCAGTAGTGCTGCAGTACTGACCCCATCCCATGGCACATTCTGCAAGTTTTACTGGCACTATTTTGGAAAGAACCACATCGTTTTGCTCAGGATCATACTGAGAAGCCCATTTCACGCACATTCCTGTAATACATGTACTTCCTATACACAATACAACGGCTGAGCGAAATCACCCAGAGGCTTTAAACCTGTTATCTCTTAAGTCACCTCTAAACCACTTATCTCCTATTAGCAATCTGGAATGCACAAGTTACCTGTTGAAGGGTGAAGGGGAATTAAGTAAAGCAGAGTCTTTCAGTAGTTGAAAACAGGAAGCTTTTTGCTTGCTTTGCTGGGGATTTTCCAGACATCCCCTGCCATCATTTCCTCCAGGCCTGCCTGAAGGTCTGCACCTTGAGAGTCCCTAGAAATGCCCACCACCACTCACAGCATATCCAAGCTAAATCTGAAATACAGCATCACTTGATTTTCTGCTCGACCAAAGCCAATGCTCACAAATGAAGAGTGTCTCTCCCAGGCCGGGGACTACTGAAGCAACTACACCTGCCATAAAATTCCTCTCAGCATGCATCCTGCTTTGTAGAAAAACTAGTAACCCGCTGATGACTTATGCAAATAAGCAATGCTCTATGCCAGAGACAATATCATACCAGAAACAGTCAGGAAGAGACTATTCCACTGTGAAATACGACTTGCCAGTAGTTACATTATCACCCCCAGAACACAGGATGGCTGGCACCAGCACATCCAGCCTTGCCCCCTTCAGTATTTTCCCTTCATTCCACATGTCTTCTCTCTTGTCCTTGCTCAACTCTTAAGGGCAGCAAACTCAAGTGACACTTGCCTATCATCAGGCATTTGGTAAGAAATACCTATTTCATTTAAAGGTGATTGATGCTTACGGAACATGGGTCCCACAAGTGCCACGGTCATGTCAGCCACAGAGGTGCGACAGTAGGAAAATTGTCCAAATACACTTCACTATGATGGCTCTCCAGTCCTTAAGAGCCTCAGTCCCTGGATTCTCTAAAAAAATCCCCAAGCTCTGACTTTTGTATCTAATAAAGAAACGAGGAAAATACTGGCAAAGCCTCTTCTGCTGTCCCAGTTACATGAAAGCCCTTGTCTCTTTGCGGTAGTGTACAGGTGGGTTCTGCTGATAAGTATTCAGGCACAGCTATCTTACTATACGCAGGTAAAAAATCTGTTAACAGAATGTTTGGATTGGGCAGAGGGATGCCATAAAAGAGAATTTCAAGCTGGGGTAGGGGGTTCAAAACATACTGAGAGGCTGTAAAGGCCAGGCTCAAATCTTCTCTCCAAAACAGATGTGTAAACAACTTCTAGTCACAAAGTTTACACCATTATACTCAGCAAGTATGTCATCCTTCATTTATGCAATTCATAAAGAGTTTGGAGCCCAGTCCACAGCAGGAACCTTCAACCTCCATTCTCCTGTGGCCCCACGAACATGCATTGCCCATCTCATCCTGCACAGGCTCTGCGGGATGCATTCCCACACAACCAGTGACCCACACTCTCAGCCAGGCTCAGTGCTCACCAGTACCAACATTCCATGTCTAGAACACACGGGCACATAGGGCCAGCTTCATAGCTTGGAGCAGCCACCACACTTCTCAGCTGGGTTTGGGGTTCGTGGGCACTTGCAAGTGCATCCTGTCATTAATCCACTCTCCCTGGCTGCTCTTACAAGAAATCCTACTTTATTTTCAGGGCTCTTTCCACATAGGATGCAGGCAGCAGGGCTGGAACAAAACAATGTGCCCATAAATACAGCTAAAGACACAAGTCTTCCTGTAACCACTTCACTATTAACTTTTTTTCTCCTATCACATTTTTTATTAATTACACTATTCTTTTGCTTTTAAAAAAGAAATGGACTGGCCTTGTCCATATGCTGGGTACATGAGTGGCTACTGGAGTGGTCCCCTCACACTATGAGCACCCTCTCAGCTCCAGCAGCAGCAGAATCCCAGCTGATTCCGTATCCCACACGGTGAGCCAATGAGCCTTGCTGAAACATGAAGGATTTCAGCTGGGCTCAGGAAAAGTAGTCATGCTGCTTTTGAAACACAAGTTAGTGTTTCCTTACTGGGCTGCACTAAACCAGGAAGGAATCCCCTGGGCAGATCAGCGCTGTACTGCACTGATCATCGATGCCCAGAGCTGGCAGAGATCGCCTTGCCAGGTCCTACACAGTTTCTGAAATGTTTTCTCAATCCAAGCTCAAGATACCAAAAAACCCTGAGTATTTCAGACTAGGTCAAATGAAACATTTCAGTTATGTTTTGCTCGGTTTTTTCTTCGAGTTTTCCTTCAGAAATTTGAGCTATTCCAAACTGAATAAATTTTTTCTTCCATTTTCAGAATGTCTAAGAAATGCATTTTAAAATCAGAAAAAGGGGAAAGAATTTTCAGGAATAGGAAGTTTTTGAAACTAATCCTTTCCCAAAAAAACAGTTATCATTTTACAAATAGATTTTTTTTTTTGTTTAAAAAAAAGTGTTTGAGTAGATAGACTCCATTAAGCTCAACTTCCTACTTCAGTATCAACTCCAAACCTAATTCTGGGAAACAAGACCTTTCTTACTTCCTCCAGAGACAAGATAGAATAAACTGACTAGCTTTCATCTGGGAGAAGAGTTTGCTGCGAGGACTCTCCCCAGTAATGTATATATTCCAAACACTTGTTTATTTGACAATTATGTAGTTCCTGGGAAACTGAATGTTCTGTATTTAATAGCTTAAGCTGTAACTCATAAAAGCCCAATTCAGCAGAATGTATGTTATTAAGAAATAGGGGTAGTGGCTGAGGTCAAGCTGAGGCCAGAATGCTCATAAAGAATACACACTTCTGTGTCCTTATTGAAGTTTAGGGTTTCAGTAAAAATAGGAGTGCTTTCCTTTTAGAGCACTCATTTCAGATAGCTTTGTTTAATAAAATACCCCACATCTTTCATAAAGTTTAAAATAACTAGAAGCTGCCAGAAGTGGAAAACCACTATATTGTGGGTTCAGGAGGAACTGTTGTGCTTTTTTTCCCCATTATTAAAAAATAATGCAAACTCGTAACTACTTTTGTTATAAGCCAGAAGCTGTGTGGAGGTTCCTGCAGCAGCTCGAGGGCCTAAACATCCAACAGACATCAGTCCCACTTCCTCTTTTACAGCCAAGTGCTCAGTTCAGCTGAGCCTGTGACAGCTGAGCCTGGAGCTGCAGAGGAAGTGTCACCCTTCACTGCTTCACCAGGCTCCAGTGGGCAATTCTGGGTGAAGTCTGAGCTTCCCGGCCACTGCAGGTAACGCATATCAGACAAAGCAGGAATCACCATTGCCTGTTACTGCCCACCATCTCACCAGTAAACTCACAGGACACTCAGCTTTTAGATCTGCAAATCTAAAGGCAACTTTCTGCAAATTACAAAGGCTTTGAGCATCAGGTGACATTCAGTTAATGTGAAAGGCCTCGGTTCCAGCAGGAAGTTTGAGATGGGCCAGTGAGCACTGATCTGTTGAGGTTTCACCATTTCCAGGGTGAGGCCCTGCACCTCCCCACAGGCCCCACAGCCATTCCAGGGCAGGTGGGTGTCTGTGTCATGGGGATTCAGCAAGGACTGCCTCAGATCCTGTTTGATATTGACAATTCCCCACACAAGACTAATAAACAGCTGATAACATTGTGACATAAGACTAGGGCAAAATGGAGCAGTGAAATAAAAACCAGAGAAGTTGAAAGGGTCCTGGTGCACTCTTAAATTCGACTGTAATATCACCTTTCCTATGAAAATCCTGGTGTCAGTGACTGGACAAAATCAGACAAACTCATCAGGAACACTAACAGCCAGCACTGCAGGAGGCACAGATTATATTGCCAGCCAAAATGCGCACAGTTCCTCTTCCTAATTTTTTATCACCCTTTCTCTGATAATTGCCTTCATTTATTAGCAGTTCAAAAGTGTGTTCCACTACTACACTTTAATTTGCTTTTGATTAAGCAAGCAGGAAATGCTAAGGAGATGAGAAAACATGGGGCAACACAATAGAAAGCATTAAAATGCCTTATTTGCTCCCCCAAAAGAACTGTATGGTGCAACTGAAAACACTTAGCAAGTGGAAGCCAACAAGAAAAGCTGGGCAAATACAGATCCCTAACTTCTTGAAACTAAATCCCTGTAAAGAAAATTACTATTCTCTCTCAGCACCATATGCTTCTGATTGTATCAAAATGCATTAAAATAACAATGCTTTACCCTAAGCTGACCAATCTTGGGAAATGATTTGCAGGGTGAAAGCTGTACTTCACTTGCTGAAGACTACATAAGTACGAGGCTGCATCAGGTACTCACAGTGCCGTGCTTTCTCCAACAAAAGCCAACACTGATTGCAACACTTTTATGAAGACAGAACAAGTCAAAAATAGTGTTTTGACCTTAAGATTATGAACTTCATGCATCACAGCAAAGCCGTTAACACCTAACACCTTTTGGAACAATTTTCAAAATAAGTGTTCTATTCCCTAATTCATGTAGCAAACTTGCCTCTTTTTAAGAGCTAGCATGTAAAACTTGTGGATCTTCCAAAGCAGAAGGTCATTACTCAGAAGCACATAAGAGCTCCCTTAAAACACTATGCTCTGTTATAGAAATACCTTAATAAACATTAAAGAAAGTGCCTGAAAACCAAAGATTACCAACCCATTTGAGCACAAGAGATACAGCCTTCTGTAACAAAGGATTTGGGATACTTTAGCACAATGATGAGTCACACATAGTGGGAAGACTTAAAAAAAAAATCAGTTACATAGAGACCAGCACTTCTGCCCACCTGGAAGATATTTTTTTTTTCCACATTCCAAATCCGCTTTCAATTCACACATTTGAAAATGGTTTCCAAGATCTGGAGACAACATTATAGAGCTGTTTAAAATAAAAAGCTTTTTAAAAACACTTGTGGACAGCAACGAAAAACACAATAAGGAGAATCTCAATTTCTACACTAACGCATTTGCTAACAAAATTTATGCTTTCTATTTTGAGGCTATTAGAATTTATAACTCCACTCTATAGCTCAAAAATTATTTCCATAAGTGTAAAGACTTAATAGATCTCCTTAAAAGAAGAGGACGATCACACTGCTTAACATGATGCCAGAAGTAAAAGTTGTACTTTCAACTCCAGAATTGTTGTGCCCTTTACATCACAAGCCAGAGGATGCGACAACACTTGCAGTTCTCAGTCCAAAGTTCAGGGATTGATCCTGGGTGAGCACCTGTCAGGCAACGAGCTCTGCTGAGGGCAAACTTCTGTGCTAGAGAAACATAAGCAAGGTGTGTGATGCATCAAAATCTCCTCAGCCAAGAGGAACAGCAAACTGCCATGGCTGTTGTGCAAAGGTAGAAAGCTCCATAAGCTCCCTGAGCCGAATGAGGCAGCTTTTCCTGTACACATGAAAGGTACCACCATATTCCAGCAACAAATCACCCAGACAGTGGCTGCCAGATACTACAGCCATGGATTCCCTTTGTTGAGAGCACAGAGACATACAGTGTTGGAGAATCACTTGCTGGAGTCAGTTCATACAGCCCTGTGCAGACTGAGCTTAGGCTGAGGCCCATCTCACTTATGGGGTCAGCCCTGTGGTGCACCTCAGGGAGCCAAACCAGATCACGTGTTTCTAGCTGTCTTTTTGTACCTCAGGGCCAGGCACTAAGGGGCCTGAACTTTGAGGAAAAGGTTGTCCTTTCAACCACAGGACCTGAAAGACTTCATTTTTTCAGCAGACCGCCTTTGAGTTCTGTATCTCACAGCTCTATCAGTTCTGAAATACTGGAGCAAGTCCAGAGGAGGGACACCAAGTTGACTAGAGGGCTGCAGCACCTCTTCTGTGAGGAAAGGCTGAAAGAATTGCGATTGTTCAGCCTCGAAAAGAGAAGGCTTTGGGATGACCTATGTGCAGCCTTCCAGTACCTGAAGGGAGCTGACAAGAAAGACTATTTATAAGAGCATGGAGTGACAGAAAAGGGGGAATGGTTTTACACTTAAAGAGAGGAGGTTTAGATTGGATATTATCAAAAAATTCTTTACTGGGAAGGTGGTGAGGCACTGGAACAAGTTGTCCAGAGAAGTTGTTGATGCCCCATCCCTGGAAGAGTTCAAGGCCAGGTTGGACAAGACTTGGAGCAACCTGGTCTAGCAGTAGGTGTCCCTGCCCATGGCAGAGGGGGTTGGAACTACATGGTCTTTAAGGTCCCTTCCAACCCAAATAGTTCTGTGATTCTATGGTTCTAAGAGATCAGCAGAGCAAGCACAAAGAACCTTGTAGGATCCAATTCTACTTATTTCTAGTTAATACCCAAATGCCAGGTACATCCTTAACACATGCAGGCTGTGGCTGACAGTGGGACCTCTTAAAAGCAGGCAGTGCCCATACTGAGAAAAAGCATTGATCCTTGAACAGTTTATATCCTAATATAGACAAAGAGAAGAAAGAAAAGGAAACCCCAGTTCTTCCTATGTACCTGTATTTATGATGCACTCTTTCTGTAGTAAACAAACAACTTGTCCTTCAGCATCAGCGCAGAATATCTTCAGATGTAAGTTATACAACAGGAAAGTTATCTATGTTTGTTCTTCCATAATCTGACTCTCATTCCCCAGCTGTTCCATTATTGCCTGCTCCCTGCCTCTGATTTTTGAGGATTTTATGTGGAATCATTTTCAAAAACAGTGAAGAACTGCGTTGTATTGTGCTATTATGCCCATTTTTTTTTAAGATCATGAATTGAGGCTAAGTAAGATAAAATGCCTTGCCTGAAAACATGCACAGGCTCTATGGTACATCAGGAAAGTACACGGAAGATATTTGGAGTTTCAGTCTGAGCTCCAGTGACAGAATTATTGCTCCTGCTTAGCTAAAGGCTGCAGTCTTTATATGCAGTAAACAGATCATACGGGCCACAGACCTGAAGTTTATCTTAAGCTCCTTTAAAAGCTTAAAAGCACTGCTCATTATTCAAAGGAAAATGTGTGACCTTTGTGACATCTCTCTGGAAGGAGCTTTCATGTCTGCTGCTCTGAGATGATTAGAAGACCTGGTACTCTGGATGCAAACTAAGAAGTCCCAGTGCTTTGCTGCTTCTTATTCTAAGGCATTAAGAAATAGATTTCTCTGGGTTTTGGAGGAATTGGGGAAATACATGAAAACAGGAAATGAGCAATGGAGTAGCAGGAAGCTTTGTCTGGCTCCTCCTTCCACTTCTCTTTTCAGATGCTGAAGGACACTCTTCAGCTCCAATTGATCAGAAAACATTGACTGGAGATTAAAGGAGGTAACAGCCAAACTAGTCGTGTGGAAGGAATGAAAACCTTGCTCAGTTATCTATTACAAATGGACAGCCACTCCTTATTTCACCTTTCTTTCTGGGCACACACTAGGGCATTTCGCTGAACAGCACCTTCTCCACCAAAAAGAAAGCACACCTACTGCCTCATCAGACTGGCCATGGCATGGTATGTTTTCTCTTTCCTGCTGGATGAGGACCCAGCTGGGTAAGGAGGGAGAATGTCAGGTGACATACATCCTGTACACATACTCCTTCCTTTGGGAGATGGTCTCCTCAGTTGTAAGTGTGTTTTGGGGAAGATGTTCTAAGACTATGGGAACAGGACTGGGTTTTATCTTCCAAAGAAAGGGTGATTCCCTATCCAGTGATGACATCACTGGATATCAGAAGAATACAACTGTACCCTATTAATACAACTCCACCTATCACTTGCACTTTTCTATGCTCACCTGGCCAGTGCTCTATCTCTTCCTAAAGAGGTATGTTGTTACCAGACCTGGCTCAGCTCAAAACAACCACAGTGACCTAAACGACACAACTCTAGATTCTATTAGAAGATTGTGGCCTTAAAGAATAAACTAGTTTAGGTAGAACTCAAAATTTGATCACCAGTACAACACTTGTTTATGGCAACAGAACTGTCAGTACTTCTGGAAACTAAAACACACCTGAACTGAGCCTCCTTGAGGTAAATCAGACAGTATCGGCCTTTATTAAGGTTTCATTCCTTCAAGCCCCTTCAAGCATCCACATGTTTAGTGCCAATTTTCTTGTAGCCTCTTAATACTGAGCTGGAGCATTTCCCAGAAAACATATGCCACGTGAAGTAGCTCACCACCACAAACCAATTAAAACAGTTTTTGAAATGAATTGCCTCTTGGATTAGCATATTTTTTTAAGCTGTATTTTGCTCTCTTTATTGACTGTCATGGTCTTTTATGCCCTTGCAAGAGCCCTGTCATGGGGGCATTAACCCAAAATTGCTTGAGAGAACCTACAGTCTTCCCTCTTTTGGCCAAAGAGACCACAGGCATGTGCTCTAAGCTATGCTACATCCCAATTTAATACGGAGAGACAAGAATCAAAGTTGAGACAGAGAAGTTCAAAGGCCTTCTATCAATAATTAAGTGTAGTCTGACTTACAAAGGCAGAACTACAACACGGTGTTCTTCACTCAGGGAAAAAAAAAAGGCATTTGATAGGAGAAGCTGCCACCACATTACCTAAAATGTGTGTCTGAATTCTGTAGAGACATCTGGTGTCCCAGCAACAGGCTCCACCAGAAGTAAATACGGACACAACTCATCCTGAACATGTGTGACAGTGGGGCCATCAAGTCTGGGAAACTTCTGAGAAGACAGAATTAATCCCCTGTAACCCAGTATATGTGCTCAGTGTCACAAAACAATCTATTTGCCTCAATTAGGCTATATCCTCCTGCTGTCACGCAACCTCTATTTGGCAACTGTGCAGTTGGGTGAAAACAACCCCTTACGTATCAGTAATTAGTGGATAAAATTTTGCCATAATCCAGTTTTTCAATGGCTCGCTTTGTAAAGCTAGACAGGGTATTTTCAATTCAGATGGATATACGAGATGGTATACTTTACTCATTGCTTCACCAGTAACAGCTTGAAAAGATCAAAAGGATTCAACCTATTAGCCCAAACCTCAAAAAAGTGAAACAAAGAAATGCCAAAATAAAGACCAAGCACATTCCTAGCATGAAAATAACTGTTTAAAGCAAGAAAAGAATGCTACAAAACAATTTACTGTATTTATATGTGCACTTGTAATAAATTTTCTTCAGCTTTCAGTTGTTAAACAGCCTACGAAGAAGCAGTCTCGCTAATGCTACTCCACAAGGCTGTTTTAATGCTAAGAGACTAATGGGTGCTTGGATGCTTTGAGGGGTGGGAAGAGGGGACCTATTCTTTTGGATAAACTGCATGTTGTGAGTTACTTGTTCCAATCTTGTTATTCCTAAGAAAAATAAGGTAACTAGTTGAAATAAACAAACAATCCACCCTAATCTTACCAGTTACAGAAAAAAAACCAAACCTACTTGCAAAAGATGTTTTATTACTGGAACTAAAAACTGAACTACACGACACAAGAGCAAAATCTTGCGTGATGAGGGCTAGCATGTGTTTTGGCTTCCAGACTAAGAGCCACCAGGGCACAAAAGGCATATTTCCTACTGCAGCACATGCACACACAAACAGTAACTGCCTTTAAAGGGCAACTATGGCCTCACCTCTGAGAACTAGAAGTGCATCCCTACTAGAAGTTGCTTCCATAACATTACTCTTTCCTATGGATCATTAAAAGTACCAATTCATGGAAAATCATCTCCAAAAGTGACACAGGCAATTTAACAGGAAACTATCCTCAACTGGCAACAGCTAAAGAAGCTCACAAGGGAGTGAGAGGGGAGACGTTCACTGTGGCCTGCCCTACAAATGCTATGAGCTCAAAACTGGCACCCAACTTTCAGCCTTCCCCCAAAAGCTGAAAAGGTGCCCAAATGACAAATAATCATTTCTAACATGTTCTGAAATACTGGAACACACACAAGGAAGCTAAAAGCCATTCCCAAAGTCTACATCATTTTGACTGCATATGCTTTAATGTACTATTTTCAACCAGTCAATAAAACCATACAAATTTCTTTGAACAGAGAAATGAAAGCATTTCAGTGTAAACTTAATTTTTAAGGTTGAGCCTACATCGCCATGTGTTGCTATTAAACCACTTGTAAGTAATAATTTATTTTAAAGGGCCTTTTTTGGTATTTTCCCCCACCATTCTTACCTTTAACACTCAGCTAGGTCCATCACAATTACTGCTTAAGTATCGTTATAATAATGTAAATATGTTAATTAAAGCACCTTAATTTGTATACATAGAGCACATACTCAAACACCTCTACATTCACACCCAACTACACCTTAACCTTAGCTGGTTAGTAATGTATGGATCATTATACTCATTTACTCCACTGAAGGTGATCAACCAAGGAACAGACACCTCCAGCAAAATGTTGAGAGCTTTTCAGATTTAAGGGTTGTATTACAGTACTATCTGTGCAGTCATGAGCACTTTAGAGGAAACGGTAGTTTGGAAACTAAAGCAAGACAAAGCTCTCCCACTTCAATTTAAGTGAATAATTAGAAGGTGAATTTTAGTCATTAATACTAAACAATAGATTGTCCCATCCTGCCAACATTATTAATGTCACTTTTCAGCATAATGCCAGCCTCTGGCAAAAGACTCTGCGGTGACAATTCCAATTAACTTTCCTCATCTTTATCTCACCTGTCACCTGTTAAAAAATGCATGTTTACTCCATCTTCTCCCTGAACAAGACTGACTGCAGTTTAGGTGAAGTGGTGTTCTGAGTCAAGTAGGTCATGCTATCTCAGCTCCACTTTGTACAAGTCACTCTGCATGTTGTTTGAGCTGGCATCTGACATGCCTTCCTCCCTAGCTGCCAGGCCAAGCTGCCTCACGCCCTGCAGACAGCGTGCCTCTCCTTCCCTTAGCAGTGGGAGGGAACACTAAGAGCCATTGTCTTCACCTGCAAACCTCAGTAGAAAAGGCCCCCACTTGCAAGAGCAGCCCTTCTCATGTCAGTACCTAAATTTGCCCAGTGCACTCTCTTTACTGATCAAAGCAGGTCCTTAGGGGACCAATCCAAAACACACCGAAGCTGATGGAAGTTCTCACCTGAGTTTCGGGAGGCTTTGAACCATGTTCTCTTGACAGTATCACACACTTCTCACAAGTTAACACAGAGAGAAGAGGGGGAGAATCTGTTTTATGCAATCCTGTGTTCCCCTGCCCTTAAGAAAAGGGTAGTCAGAAGGATCATTCTGTTACATCAGGAGTGTTTAGGACCTGAGAGGTGGTTTCAGGAATCCATCCCAAGCTGGTTTACAGCTGTGGTGCACAGTGCAATGGCAGCTACCAGCTGAAGAGACACAGTGGCAACGTGGTATATGTCCTCACAAAAAGCATCTCCTTCCATCCTGGATGCTGTCATGCAGAGGCAGTTGTAGCTGAGTATTTGCCACTGTGAACATCACCTCCAGTCCCTACTCCTTTGCCAGGGAGTGAGTTCTCTCCCAAAAGGGAACTCATATGTCAAACCTGAAACCACATGAACCATTGCATCCAAGTGATATGATACCACATAGGTGTCACATAACATCAAAATCTCTGCAGACCTAAGAGTCAGATTGACTGAGAAGGGATGTGGTCTCAGAGTGAAGAAAACTTCAGTCTTTCTTGGGCATACAACAAAGGAAGTGCACACTTGTTTAATTATCCATAGCCCCTTAATAAACCTATGCATCAAATGGTATAGGTTTTGCATGCAGACAAGCCTTCAAGGGCTGACTGCACACAAACACACACACAAGTTTATGGCAAGATTAGGTGATTTCAGAAAGGGGAAGGTGAAATTATGTATTAAAGTGCTAAGATCAGTTGTTAGATCCCAGCTTTCTGACAGAGTGTAGAGAAAAGTAATAGGAAGTTCATTGCCCTGAGTCCAGGAGCATTTCTCTTTTTGGGGCCTTCAGTATCAACACCTGGGTCTTTATTGGGCCAGGAAACAACTAAACCCAGGTCTTCAGATAGATCTGTCTTGGCATAATCAAACAGGATTCAACTACCCACAGGAGTTTCATATAACATATGCTGTACGATGAACCTTTGGCCCTAACAGTGAGTTTTGCATATGATGATGACTTTTAAGCAGTTAAAATGTTCATTTCTGGTGTTTAAAGTACCACAATAAAAGCATTTGCCATTTCTGCTTACACAAGCAAATGCTAGGCTAGCACCCTGCCATGCTACAGACCACAAGGTTTTGTTTGCTGCAAAAACCAAAGCACTGTCATTTAGATCTTTGCACTTACCCCATCCACAGCACATTCTAACAGCAATGCCTTCAACTTGTGAATCCTTTTGCATGATCTAGGTCCACTCCTGACAAGTGACTGACCTAGTCACCCCAGTTTCAAGTGAATATAAGACATGTACAGGCTTTAGATAACTATAAAAACTCCTAGAGTTTAGGTAGGTAAACTCTAGCTACCTCATAGCCTTCAGATACACATTTTCCACATGTTTTCTAGGTAAGAAAAGGTAATGTAGTCAGGTGTGAGAGCAGGAATTAAATTAAATTAAATCATCCCAAATTACAGAGCAATCAGTGGAAGATCTAGGAGAAACCTGCCCTCATGCAAGCAATTTTGTCTACCAGCATCTAGAGAACTCAACCCTTGTAGAGCTGCCCCATCACAAAAGCTACTTAAAGTTTATGGATTGCTTCTTCATCTCCAACCTTCTCCTCTCCTCCTTGCCAGAAACTGCAACTGATACCAGGTAAGCGAGGATCACCAGTTGCACGACTGTAGCCTAAAAAGACAAAAACCAAACCTGAGACACTAAAGTGGGGAAAACCCTAAAGTGAAGATAACCCAAGCAGTAGTTAGCAAACATGCAACTGCACCTATTTCTGCAGGCACCAAGGAGATATGGCAGCAGGCTCCCATAGCAGTACTGACACAAACATGCTGCAAGCTCTGGGAACAGCTGTCTTCTCAACCTGTACATTTTACATATACAGTACAATGTGCTGGAGAGTGGAAAATAAGTCAAGGCTTTAACCTGAGGGTGTTTACTTGCTCCAATCCATTTTTTTACCCTTTTAGTGTAGCAATTGTTCCATTGCTTTGAACTTAAAAATCACAGCCAGTAAAGTGATATATTTTCATAAGTGCAATTGTGTTGTGTCTCAGTGTCCCCACACCATTTTCCCAACTCTCTTATTGTTTTATTCAGTGTGCCTAACCATCTACAGTTACTCACGTTTTCTTTTACAATGGCCCAAACACCTTGTAGTTGCTCCTTAGTTTTGCTTAAGTGACAATGCAGTAACCCCACAGTCCTTCCTCCTCCCATCCTAAATGCAAACAGTGCTCAGGGTGGTTATGGCAGGAGAAATGAAGGTTCATTTTCTACAAATTGTTATTCACTGGAACAGAACAGTACCAAAGCCACACAGGTGGCCAGTCTCAACAAGAATTCATAACAGAATAGGATCTTTCTCTTCCCATTCCTCTTCTGCCACTTTTCTTTTTGGTTGATTAAGTTGTTTTTTTTCAAGTTTTGGCTTAAGTTTTGCAGATAGAGGCTTCCCCTCCAAGCAGCAAGGGACTCCTGACACAGTGTAGCTGTGTCCACAAGCATCGAAAAGGAAATATTCTCTTAGTCATTCCCTTGTTAATATTGCCAGCTACCACCACCACTGACTCAACAGCCCAGGCATGGCACTCCCTAACAATAACCCCTTCAGGATATATTAAAAATGGATTTATGCAGTGCTTACTGGGGCACTTCAAACATTTTGTGGAAGCTCAACAGATATCAAAAGGACAAAGACTAGAAACAGGCAAAAAGAGACCAGTACATTTCTGCAAAGACCTTAACATTTATTTGTCTATTAACTCACTCATATACCAACCACCTCCCAACTTTCACCTCTGGTGAAAAAAGCAAGGTCCTGAGAGTGTTATATTTCACATCCTGGAGGACTCACCCCTCCCTCTCACCCTGCCAGCACAGAGTAGGATTTTGCTACAGAAAGAGCTAAGACTCCATTCAATTTTTAGTTCACAGATGTGCACTGGCTAGTGACAGTGTTGAGCACCCAAGGACAATTCAATTGTCTCTGCACAACCACAGGGCTACCTGCAGCTCTCAGGAACACAACAGTAAGAGGACACCTCCACCAGCAACAGGAGAACCCTGAACTTGCCTGGGCTTAACCTCTGAAGGCAACAAACACCTTCAAAAATCTTCCAGAAAATTCCTGCTTTCTTGCAAGTATTAAAACTCTCATGACAGGTTGTCAAAGGGAAGAATGTCACTTGGGCACTTCAGTGCTTGCAACCATTTAAAAAGTCTTCGTTGCTGATGTTGAGAACACTTGGAAAGAACAGATCAATATAACATGAACTGCAGAGTGACTCCGATTCCCGCTCACACGCAGTGCTGCAGGTCTCCTGCAGCTGCTGCACGTAACTGGGTCCGGAGTTGGTCCAGAGACACCAAGACCTTCAGTCTGCTCCATCCTGCCATGCAGACAGTGGAACCAGCCATCAGCATATGAATCGCTACCACTTCCTGACAGCAGGTAAGCAGACTGACTGGGATATGAACTGGCACAACAAACAATGTCTACAGTGCATTACACATTTGCAATTACATTTTTATTACTCTTAGCCCACTTGAAAACTCCTTCAAACCTCTTAACTCTTGCTAACAATTTTTTTACAGAGTTCCCTTTAGTATCCTCCACACCCAATACTTGTTCTCCTTGAAACCCTCTTCTTTTTCCCCTCCTAGTATAAAAAAATCATAACATGTATTTTGGCTTTCAATGCTTAATGCTCCAGCTATTGTTTAGATGGCTACTGTCTTCCATTTAAAGCAAAGCACCCCATTAAAGTGCTGTGATTAATCAGGATGATAAATGTTGCAGTGAGGCCCCTGCTATCAATCACATTTCGTGTGCAGAAAGGCACTCACATCAAAACAGGGGGAAAAGGCTCATTTACCACTATTGTAGTAAGATTATTTTCTCTTAAGAAAAGTGGCCGCCTCTTTATTCAACAGTGAATGCAGACTGACCAGCAGTTTAGAGACCTAGTAAGATATGGCTGAAGATGATAAAACGAAGTTACCGTGGGTGAAATAGGACAGATGGCAGCCACACAATAGCCATCAAGTCTGTTTAAACAGATAAGTAGTTTTCCTATGCCCAGCCCAGCTCTAAACGTGCTGATTCAAAGGCTGGCTCTTGTCCCATGGAGCCCTCTAACCTGAAACAGGTGCAGAGGTCATGGGGTTTACTTCCATGCTTTCATTTAGCAATTCACCCATTCTCTCCCTCAAGCACAACAAGCAGAGCCTGGGACAGATGCTCCTGCCCAGCAGTGATAAGTTACCCCTCTGTGCCTTGCAAACACATGCTTCAGACCCAGGGACAAAACAGCACAGCTCTGGGAAAGGCAGGGGCACACTGTGTTGGAAATGCAGCAGGCAGCCTGGCAAGCCCAGCGTTTCATCGGGGTTCTGAGACAAGCTGCCATGGACAGTAGAGGGCCAAAACAAAAACGCCTATTTCACTTCAGAGATACAGACTTTCTGCACAGACAGAATCAGTGACAGATACAGGGCAAAAGGACCAGAAAACCAGTGTCAGCTGGGGTAGCCAGAGCCAGTGGGCTGCAGCAAACTTTGAATGACATGGATCGGTGAAAGACTTAATTCTGCTAAGCAGCCAAGGGACTCAGATCCAAGGCCAGTTTCTGCTATGGGGGAGCATTTAACCAAAAGCAAAAGCTGATGATGAGCCTGACAAACCAACAGCCAGAGACAACCAAAAAATAGCAGCAGACACATTGGAGGGGCTGGTGAGAGACACTCAGTCAGAGACATCTCAGCAAGTTTCTGTGATGTCTGACAGGCTCTTCCCCTACAGACACTGCAAGACTGAGGCTTTTAATATTGCAAGGATTACTTCAATCCATAGGCTCAACCTTCCTACAGCAAACCTGCAGAGAGAGTGCCACTGTCTTTGTGCTGCCAGGCAGCTCATCTGCCGCAGCCCCACCAGTCAGCGTTTCAGGCATGGCCAGCAGCTGCAGCTTCTTGAGGGTCCCTGCTTCCTACCTCACTGACATCTTGCACTAACTTCATCTTTATAGATAACCAATTCCTAATCATCTCTGCAAACAGGATTGCTGGGAAATGAAAATTAGTTCAGTTCTCAGAAACACTCATAGCTGTATATCCTCAAAAACCTTAGCTTTGTCATAATATATGACTTTTTCATGACACAGTTTATTATACAACTGTTTCTTTCTCTTGTTTTAAGAAGAAGGGAGCAAAATTGCAAGAAAGCATATTAGCACCATAACATGAATCCAAAGGTGGTAACATTTTTGACAGAATGCACATGAGCCGTTTGGGCCTTTCATTACATTTAGTAAACTATTCAAACAGAAATACATGTGGAAAGGAGATGCTCACATCTGAGATTATCCTTCACTGCAAGCCTTGTCTAAGGTTTTTCAAGTCAACAATCAATTCCATAGTTGCTACACTAGGCCCAGTAAGAGTATTTTTAAAATTATTTTATCAATTTTAGCTCAATAATAATATTTCAGAACATCTAAATAACCGTTCTGCCTGGCAAGATAGAAACAATCACCTCCCCTCTAACAGATGTAGAAAGTTAAAAAAAAAAACCACCCTGAAACATCCCAAACATTGGGGTTTTATAAACTGAGTGAAATTCTGGGTGAGTGAAAGAAGGTACTCTATTTTCTTCCCCTCCTAACACCATGGTTTTAGAGTATACATTTCTGTATTATATTTGATTGTGCACATATATACACAGAAGACAAATTCATATTTGGTTACAGGAAGAAGCTTATTTGTTCCAGGAATTAGTTTGTCCACAGCACTTTATTGCAACAGATCTCAGAAAAATATTTCTAACTCCAGCACTCCTTCATTGATATTAGATAGAAGAGTTTGTTTTGGTATTTCTTGTGCCCATTTGGATGGTGCAGAAAGGAATTTTATAGGTCACAACAGTGTCACTACAAGGGCTACTTGTAATAAAGAGAGCTCAGGAAAATGCAAACACAAACACTAACAAAATTTAGGTGAACATGTGGACATACATGCAATGATTTGACTGTATCCCCTTTTGTACGTCTCACTGCTTTTCTCCACTGTTAATGACAGATTGATATTTTAGGAGGAAAATCACAAATATTTTTCAAAGCCATTCACCATGGCTGAATACTTATGCTTGGCCTGCTGGGCTCAGATTAACCTTTAACATATGAAGAACAATTAACAACAAAAAAGTTTCGGGTTGCACAGACAAGAAGTATTTTGTAGCACAGTCACAGTAGCATCAAATCACAATCCAAAAGGCAACTGAGGTGGCTTTGGTGCTTGAGACATCTCTGAAGCAGAAACACAATCATCTGCCAAGTTGCCCATAAAGGTTATTGCAATAGTCCTAAACCTCCACGAGCCCTGTTTCAAACATAGCAGCAGAAGTTAGAGGAATTTTTCCTCCACAGATCTCTTCATAACTGAGAGAGGAAAAAGAAACATGATCTTCAGCAAAAGGCACAGATGTGTCCCTCCTGCTTGTGCAGGAGGGCTGGAGTCCCAGCGCCAGCGTGACACAGCTGACACCAGGAGCGGTGGCCTTCACACGCGGTGAAGAACAACACACACAGCAGAATCAGGAGGCATTTCTTTGGTCATGTGCAGACCCTCCTGCCCAAAGACATCCACGTCCAACTTGTGCAGGCAAACCACAGCAATACAGCTGTGCAGAGCCTTCTGCCTGGAGGGTCCTGACCTGCACCTGGGCTGCCAAGCACAAATGCCCAGGAGCAGGAACTGTTAGTTTCAACACATCCTCTGCTCTTGTTCCCTCCATTCAATATGCTAAATAAGATTAAACATGTTGCATTTCCTACAGACACACAAAATGAGAAATGACAGCACACAAAAAAAGGTAGGCTCTAGGATTTGCTCGATCTGTAAATATCATTCTGTAAAAGTTACAGGACAACAACACTGAAAATAACAGGACTTCACCACAATAACAATATGCCCACTCAAACACTCCCAAGAATCCAACCTAGCCAGTTCAGCGTACTAAGGGCCATCCCACCACATCGAACTAGCAGGTTTATGAAGACCAAAATCTCTGACTACTCTGCTCCTACACTCACCCACCCACTCCAAGAGTTGCGAAACACAACACTAAGGGGACACAGCAGAATTAATGGGAACCAAGAGACGTGCAACAGTTCAAAATGACAGTGCCAGGCAACCACAGAAAACTCTGCCTTGGTTTCGTTTGTTTTCTTTTCTTTTGATTTTGTTTCTTTGGGGACTTTTATTCTTTAGTGAGTTCTTTCAGGGAGTTATTTATGGTTTGCAAACTACAAGCTGCACGGATGCGTTATTTGTGTCATGGAGCATGGTTTCCATCTCTTTTGTTCTATAATTAATCACTAAAGTGCTCAAGTTTCTCCCTTGTAATGCACACACTGGTATTTAAAGTTTTTACACACACTGGCTAGTATACAATTGTAAAACTATTTTTAGTAGTTGTATACATCAGTCTTCAATTTATCTTTTCATAATTACTTCCACAAGTGTTTGCTGAGAGACATTTTTACTAATGGACACTAAATACCATGAACCTAAGAGTAAGCACATTCATTTAGACCCTCAAGGGCATTCTGTGTATGCTGTAGGGAAGGTTGTCGCAGTTAGGGAGTTCTGCCCGTGCCTCACTCTGCCCTTACAAGTATTGCTGTTCTTATTACTCATTATGTAACACCACCACTACAAATAATGACACCAATTCTTACTTTAATGATTGTTAAATATGCTTAGCTGTATTGCAGACATACTTCATGGCAACTTTCCAAGAAGAGGACTCAATTCTCCTAGGCACTGCACATCCACCCAAGGAGAAAATCAAGTTTCTGCTCAGGGGGACATAAAGAGCAGCTCTGAGTACAGAGCCCACAGCACCAGATGCTGAGAGCACAAACCTCTGTGGACCCCAGTGGGTTCTGGAAAGAGATGCAGGCCCTTTTTGTATATGCACGGGACTATGGGATGAGGGGGATCACAGAATTTTAAATCTTAGCTTTCTATCTTCTCTAAGGGCATTCAGCACATTACTGAGGTTCTCAATTTGTAGCTTTAACTTCTATTTTATTATGCCTATAAAAAAAATATCAGTGCCATCTTGACTCATTCTTTGGTTTCTAACGTTCCTTCAGTTTTATCATGATGTTGCTAAACCCAAGAAAAGATTACTCAAATGTTGTCTTGTGCTTTAGAGATTCAGAGATACATGTAAGAGCTGCACACTGGCTCTAGCAGAGTATGTATTATGAGTGAGGAGCTCACTGCACATTCAACTGCACCTTGTTTCATTTAAAAGTGAACTATGTGTGTTTTCAATTTCCTATAAATTTTAAAAAGACACAGGATCAACAGTCAGACTATCCTTGACTTTGCTTAAAGCCTGGGGAAGCCACTGGAGCAGAATGTCATTCGATCAGGGATCTGTCCTCACTGGATAGCTGACCCTGGGAGTGGCTGAGCATCTCTGTGGGTGGCCAGGGTTAAAACCGGCTGTAGCTCCAGGATGAGGCCTGGCAACACAGACATGCTGGCACACACTCGAAATGCAGCAACAACTAAGACCAGACTTAATATGCATTTATCAATACATGTATCAGCCATCTTGATTTATCATAAACTTGGTTTACACCCCATTGTCAACATAGAGGAGTCTAATGCCAATTCATCTGCCAGGCCACCATAATCCCACTAAAAAGTGCTGAGAAGGGGTTTGGATCAATGCAAGTAAAACCACCCTTAAACAGATTTCAGTTAAACTGTTGTGACTATGGAAATCCTAAAGCAGATAGTTCTGTCCTAAATTATGAAACGTTAGTGGGTTTGTCCCTTTTCTAACCCCAGCCCGAGACAACTTCAGGTAGACTATGACTGCAGACAGGGCTTTTACATCTATGATTGCAGACAGAGACAAAGGCAAGCTGGAGTTACCAGTGAGCTTGTCTTCTGGTGTGCTCAGGGCTGGATACAAAAGAAGAACAATGCAGCACTGCTGAATCCCAATAGGGCAGGCTGGTTTCCAGGGCTAGAGTGCCCAAAGGCAGAGCCTGATCAATCTCCATGTTGTTACAGCCCTGTGTTTTCCACTCCTGCTGCCCTTTCTCCGTGATACCTCAGCCTCAAGTATTTTAAAAAATAGGTGGGGGATGTAGAAAATCCACACTGGCAAGAGAGACTTCTAAGCCTGTGAAACTCCAAATCAACTACTGACATCTTATACTGCAAATTATCAGCTCAGAAATGCCAATAAAAACCCTCCTGATGCTCACAGAAGATGTAAAATACAGTTACAAGAGAGCAGCAGTCCCTTGCCTGCGCAGTGCTGCCAGAAGCACGGGTGGGGCCTGAGAGCACAGTGACCAACACTACAGCCCAGCAGCACAGGGATGTTCGGGCAGGTGAACAGTGCTCCTGGCACTACAGAGCAGGAAGAACTAGGGGCTTTCTCCAGAGCAAAAATGAGACACCAGTTCAGCAGAATCTCCTCTCTGCTGGACTACCTACTCTTGGACTGTGCCGCCGTGTACTTACAGTTGGCAGATTTGTCAAGGAACTTTTCAGAGAGATGTGTTGTGACTTTGTTTCCACATCTGTACCTCAAACACCAGAAATAGGTGTTCAAGGTTGTGCAAGTCCCCACAGCTGTCCCATGTATCTTTTTCTCCCCAGTCAAATTCAGGGCTATGAATTCTACCAAGATCAAGATTCTCAGTATAAAATTCTACAATGCTGAGGAGCAGCAGAGTGCTCAGATCCCTTTGGGCATGTGGAAGGAAGCAACTTGGGAACCACAGAAACAGAGGCAACTGGATGACAGAGGGAGTTTTATCCTGTCACTTAATACACACCTCTGATCTTTCCCCCACTGCTCTGTCTCCAGCAGTCATGAACCCCTTCCCCTTGACAATGAAAAGGCTAAAGAAAGGCACCTCATTACACGTGACTCATTTCCTTTTAGCCAATTAAGGCATACATTTGCATTTTTAAGGGAAAGTACACACACTAAATAAGAAAAAGTAGAGATAAATGCAGTTTACTAACCATATGCACTAAAAAAATCACCTTATCACAAGAACTGGGATGACTCAGAAAATAAATGTAAATAGCTTCTGTGATTTAGCACCGACTGACACCCAATGTATTAAAAGAAATTGCCCATGATTTCTCGCAAGTTCCGTGCTAATGCACTCCATAAAAGGTCGGTGAAAACAGCAGCAGTGCATAACTATCTAGAGGCTTCACTTGGTGGCAAATAATGGAATGAATCGTCCCCTGACCAGGATGGGGAAAGGAAGTTAATCTGAACCTCCAGTCTTTCGGGGAATGTTCCAGGGTTGTAAAGCATGATTCAGCAGCACTGCAGAGGTTTTTTCCTAGCATGCTACTGGCAACACAGACTCTGCCTTTCCCAGCTTTGTTATGCCAGCTAAGTGTCCACCAGGAAACAGCCATTCTTTTGTATGAAATGGGACAGATTAATTGATTACTATTTATTCATTAACATCTTAAATGTCATCACTGACCTCTATGATCACAATGTAATTCAATACAGCAAAGAAGAAGAAAGAGTTAAGTTGATGGGTGAAGCTGGGAGAAATCAAGTCTTAGTAAATGTATTTTAACCTTTTTGTTGTTACTGCTACTGCAGTAATGCCACAAACACCTTTGTTACTGCAGCCAAGACAAAACCCACCATACTAAGTCTCATGACCAAATTTCGCAGCTTCCTGTAACCAAGGATCTCAATCATTTTGCGAAGCTGATGAATACTCCTCCTGAGAAGTGCACAGGCATTTCTTTGTCTGTTTTGGAGACAAAGAAAATAAGGAAGAGAAAGAGGACACCAACTTTTGGGAATTAACCCAGCAGTTTACAGCCATTCACAGGAACCACAGGCCTGACCTAACCAGGTGCACCTTCTTCCTCTAGTTGAGGCCATGTCAGCCCAGCTCCTGGTCTAGTTCATCCTCCATTGGATTCTTGTGCTTTGATGATTACTTTCTTACCAGGTTACACAGGGTACTTTCTAACATTACTAAACCAAACTTCTGCTGTCTAACTATCCCTAGCTTTTAATATTTAAATATAGCTTGACAGAGAATTAAGGACAGAAACTTCTTTTCTTCCTAGAAATGAAAAACAAAAATAAAATGAATCCTTCCTTTAAATGAAGAAAGCACTGCCATAACCTCACCACTCACTGCCTCTGACCTTCCAGACAGGCAGCACATGCACACAATGGCCAGTCAGCAGCCAGAGCAGCTCTGGAGCACGCCGTGTCCTGCCCAGCTGGCAGCACACGGCCACACAGAAACTGGGATAATGGAAGCTGTGGCAGGGGAGGAGAGGACACAAGATGCAAACCCACATGAAAGAACTTTCATCAGGATATATTAGCTCCCGTCTTAGCCACTGAAAACCAGTTTTATGCAGATTATGTTCTCTGCAGCTAGTAACTTTTGAGTCCCTTGACCAATTTCAGCCTGTTTTGTTACAGAGGTAACTGCCTTCCTACAAGTCCCAGGAAAACTGACATTCAAGAAGAAAAGCAGACCCTGCAAGTGACCCTGCTCACATTGCAGCTGAAAGAAAAGTCATAATATAGGACCCATATTTGCCACCAAACGATTTGCCTAGGAGACAGTCTTTCTAATCAATAAAACAGCAGAAAAAATCTTCACTGAGAGTTGTTCATCAAGCACAAGACATAAATCAAAGTCAGCACCATTCATTCCAGTGCTCAAACCACTACTTGTTTCATGTAATCATAGGACAAGACAACATTAATATTGGTGATCTAACCCTAACCCTAGCAAGCAAACCAAGGACCCAGCCTAGAACAGCCATAAAGCAAATGGCCTCCTTACCTCCTCTGTGAGGGTCACTATCAGCGGGGTTAAAAAACAGATTATGATCTCAGGGCAGGGGCAGACATGGAGGCCCAAGTTAACTGCTGAAGCTGCTCCCTGCAGGTGAGCCCTGGGGATGAACTGACACCACATGTTCCTTCTGGATGCCTTTGGCACATTTGGTCACCATGTCATGTGTTTAATTGAAGGTAAATGCCAAACATCACGTCATCCTGGGTGTATGCCTTGGAGTCCACAAACTGTAATCCAGCACACCTCATTGCCACTGCACACACTGGCTTCTGTTGCCTTTTTGTATCAGCTAACCAAATGTTCTTCTTTTGATATTCCAAGCCAACTTATGCTACCCCTGTGGCCACAGGATTTTTAAGGCCTGTCAATCTAGAATTAATTCTCTTCTTACAGCCTAAGTGCCCATTACCTCTTTGTCAAGAAAATTACATTGTTTGAAATAATTTTCATTTTTGCCAGTATAACATTTCATTTTCTTCTTTGTAGCCCGAAGGAACGATTTGTAATATGAATCTTAAAAACCGAGATAAAAGGAGGCTAAAACGACTGCTAAATCAGATGTATAAGAAATGTATATGTATTTTTATATGCAGTAAAAAAATCCAGTCTCCACCAACTCTGATTTAATAACAAATAGCTGATGCCCTTTCTTTGTTTTTAGGATACCATAGAGGACTGGTAAGATGCTGTGCACAGGAGATGAGACATCCATAGCAGGTGAAAACCTGCTGGGATCTGAATGGATCACGTTGTCAACAAATTGGACTCTTTATCCACCGATACTATAAAAACTAGGCAGTTCTACTTGTCTGCTAACAATGCTATCATTTATGTTTGTGAGAGATCCTTCCTTTCCCGTTCTCCAATGCTGCAGCAAAACCTTCGATTCTGACATCAAGCCCAGCAAGCAATATTAGTCCTTGAGACAGAGTTTACAAAACATTAATGAAATCAGAATGAGACTGCAGTTTGGCTTGTTGCCTTGGACAATGGAAGTGAAATTAAAAGTAGAGGGAAGAGAAGGGACTTGCTCTTAGCTAAAATCAAATTGTTGAATGCATTTTTCACAAATTAAAGCATTTTATACACTATTTACTACAGGCTTTTCTATTTCAATGAGTCTAGTGGTAACTGATACCAGAAGGAAACAGTATTAAAAGCAGCTAAGATAAACCAGCAAGTAAAGAATTCCTTTCAAGAATTTTATTCAGCCAGGAAAATCTATTAGGTAAAAAGCTTTCTGCCAAAGACAGAAAAACTACAAGGGCCAAGAGAATGGAAAGATGTGTAGAAGAGGAAAATAAAGAATAGAATTGTATATAGGAAAACAGAAGAGAGAATATCTGGAAAAATTCACAATGCTTTCCCTCAGAAAACAGCATCTATCAACCAGTCCTAGAAATTAATTTCAATGACATTGATTATTCATCACCTTTCTGAGGCATGTTTTGCTTTTAGCAGTGGCCCACACCTTTGCCAGTGCCCAGGTTCTGGCTTGGGATTCCTGCCTGTCTGGGGACCCACAATGGCCATTTCAGGAGTCCAGGCTTTCTCACACAGCAAAACATACCTGCCTTTCCAGAAAAATTTCTGTGGTTTTTTTTCCAAGTTTTTAAAAGGCCCTCTAAAACTTCAGACACATGCATATTTTGATTGCACATATTCCCTCCAGGTCTAAATGCAGAGTTTAAGAAGTATGGTCACCTGTAGGACACCATAACAGAGAAGAACATCATAAAGTCTGGTTTGGTAGGTGTTGGGTGAGAACTGGCACCTGAGAAGTTAATTCAAGATGGATATACCTTTCCCTCTCTCCATCAAGGTGAAGGGAGCAGATTTTCAATCCTGCCCAGTTTTTTTTTTTTTGTTTTTTTGGGGTTTATTTTGAGCACAGTCCTCACTGCAAATCAATGAGATCTGTATTCCTTAGCTACCTGACACACCTGGAAGTCCAATACAAAGTAACTTAGAGATTTTATTCTGCAACGTTTTATCTCCCTCTTTCCTTTACAGGGGCAAGGGCTTAAAGTAAGCACAGCTAAAACGTACTAGGGGAAGAGGACAATAAACTGCTACTCCTGGGAATTAGCAATGACATTGTCAAAAAAACCCAGCTTGTTTTCCTCCTTTTGATATGCAGACATAATTTCTGAAGTGCCAGTGGTATGTCAAAAAGCCATCAGACAGATGCTCACCCAGTACTGACAGGCTGCTGGAACCATGAGCTGCGTGAGCTGCTTTCCTGTGAGAGATTGTACCGGCTCAGAACAAGCCTGCGAGTTTAACCCTGTCCTTGCTGATGCTAAAATCAGTATTAGGACCCCAAATGTGGTATGACAGGAGGCAGCCTGCACCCTCGCTATACTAACACAAGACAATAGACAAGCATTCGGGTTTGTATCTTGCTCTTTGGTAGCTGCAGCCAAAAGGACTAATTAGTTACCCAGAGCATATGCTTACACATCAAAAATAACTTTACAGTGCCTGGCACAACAATTTGAAAATCTCTGCAAAGCTGACAAAAACAAAAAAACCAACTATTGTTTAAATCAAAAAAGAAAAACAAAATAACAAAGAGCAAACCACACCCAATACCACATTCATTCCCACATTTAAAGAGGAGTCTTACCTTTCCGATCTTTGAACAAGAAGATTCCAATCAGTGCGCTGCGTCCAAGACTATACACTGAAGAATCTGTTAATACAAAACAAAGGAAGGGGCAAAAAAACCCTGAAAACACTTATTTTTGCTGAAAGCAGTTTTTAGCTATAAGAGAAGTTTTTCTTCCATGATACAAAGACAAAAATGCATAAATATATCCATACAGCCATCTGTGTATGAAGGTGTGTCTGCATATAACACACATTATGCATGCATCAATGTATTTAGAAACAAATCCAGAGAGGTTTATTACCTATTCATTTGAATTCATCCAGTGTGCATTGCTACAGATTTTAATCTAAAGCAGACAAAATCCAAAAAGCTTCAACACAAAGGTTTAACTCTTTCAAATTCTCAACAAGCAAACAAAGCTTACATGTTTTAAATAAAATCATTACCAGCTCATATGCTGCCATACCACAAAAGCCTATCCTTAAATAACTGCTGCATAATCATTCTCCCGGAGTGTTGTTATCCATCGGCTCGCTGCCTATCTCCAGACAGACGCAGTCTGCAAGCCACCAGCTTGTATCTACCATGTGTACGTCAGGAAAAGGAAAACTGCAAATTAGAAAAAGTCCCCGCAGTGGTGAAAAGGAAAAGAGGGTGAGTGGGAGAGGAAGAGGGAGTTCACTGGCCACAGAAATTTCGAGAACGATGACAAGCCAGCCAGCTCCGCCATCATCCACTTACAATAGGATGCCGCACCTCGCGGCTGCTGAAGCAGTTTGTCAAGGGGTTGCTGGTATCAAATGCCTGACAGGCATTTTAATTGCATCCAACCAAGTGTGTCCTCAGGAATCGGGCCTTTAATCCTATGAATGTCATCAGCTGGTTTCTTTTGTGCTGCTGCCAGACGCACACAAGCTTGCACTGCACACAGGCAGCAGCGCACCCGGGTTCTGCCGTGATGCTGATCCAAATCCCAAACAGGGTTTATGGACAGTATATGATAAAAAGGAGGTCTGGAGGAATTTAGTATTTTCTGCTTTACGAATCAAGAAGGCAATTCAGTATCCCCTTTTATTTTTCTATCTAGTGCTTCTGTTCACGTGTTGGAACCAGCTTGACTGGGCTATTATTCGAGCCTTGCATCTGCTTATTCACACCAAGGGTAAATAAAACCAGGGAAAATGCAGAAGTGCTGCAGGACTGTAGGGGCAAGTGGGGACCCTTCAGGACTAATACAAGAGTATAAAAGGGCTCACTGCACAGTTCAGCTCAAAAACAAGCTCTTTGTGAAGTGAGGACTTTAGTTTTACTGCCATTATTCAGTTGTTGTGTCTGCTTTGATCTCATCTCCCTATTCCAAGGCTTTCTTCAGGACAATATTAATCTCAGGAGGAAAAGGAACCTGTGAATTTGGAAATCACCCAGTGTTCTGTGAGGACCTGGGGAGCTCAACAGTTCAGCTGGGGAGGGCTAGCAAAGAAGGGGTAGAGGAACATAAATTAAATAAATTAATTTTTTAAAAAGAATACGAGAAAAATTAAAAGATGAACTGGTTTGTTTTCAAGCATTTTAAGTTTGTAATGAAACAGCATACACAGCAAAGGAGCAGTCAGGAGTAACCAATGAGCCCAGCACACTCTTAAGGACTGAAGATAAGCTTAAATTTCCCTGCACTCAGGACACAGAAGTCAACTAGGTTCCCTTCCCAGCAGTAAGCTGGTGTTTCTCGGTCTCTGTGACAGCAGAGCACTTGACAGGGAAGGCTATCAACAGGAAAATGAAACATCTCCCTACCACAAAGTTTGGGAGAGGTCCAACAAACGCCACTTACCTTTGAGTGGGCCAAGGGGCTTACAGGAAGGAGTAACAAATTTCCCATTGATTTCCAGGGGTTATCTCCCAAAACTTTGGAGGTAGAGGGCTGCAAAGGGAATCAATTCCCTTCTGCCTTCCCGCACAACCACAGGATGACTTCACACATCCATCAACCCTTGCACAAAACAGAAATTCCACCCTCACTGCTATAAACAGATCTTAGTAACTTAAGAGCATCTGTCCTGAGCTGACAGTTTTTCCCCACCCTCTCAACCATCACAGCAGTGAGAAGGATGAGGAAATGGAAGAAGGTAGGCTGTATGGGACAAGGATGACAGTGGAGCAGGTACCACATGGTGGCAAAAAGGCCTTTTGGAAGGAACAGAAAAAAATGAGCAAGAGCGGCATTAGTGCAATTCTTAGACCTTTCCTCTGAAAAAGCCTCCTGTAACTCATGGGAAGGGGTGCCTGCTGCTGCCAAACCTCCCACTGCAGAGATCATCCTCTGCAGAAACCAAGGAAACCCTAATCCTGCCCTCATCTTCCTCAGCTCCACATTTACTAGTTGGTGCTTGTTCACAGCATTGCTATGATCTCTCCCTCACTTCTACAGCTCCCCTTCACCAGTCACTCTTCTCCCAAAACAACCAGTAGCTCTGGGAGGTTGCAGCAACATCACAGAGCTGGGATGGTAGAAGAACGAGAAGAAATCCTGAAAACTGTCGTGTAATTCCTCTCAAAGGTTGCTAATGGAACTCACGTGGCTCACAAGGGACAGATACATATTGCCAGCCTACACCCTGGAGCCTAGAGATGAATCTTCAACCAGTCACCCAAATCACCTTCAGTCTGCCCATACGAGCATTTCCAGAGACACAATCTGCTGAAACAGCCCACGGCAAATGGTTTCATCATAAGATACTGCAAATAAAAACCATCTTAATCATCAAGTTTGTTCTGGCTGCCCTGCGATATATGTTTCCATACCTGTAAAAATACTTCTGACAAGACAAAAGGCATAGGAGGAGACAGGGATGAAGAGTTTAATCCAGATAGATGCTGGAACACAGAGAACACTCTGCCCTGAGATTTAACCTCATGTTTACCTGGCTTAGTCACAGAAGCAGGAAACTCTTCACATAAAATCAATGCACCCCAACACAGTGAAAATACAAATGTAAGGAAGTTGACAAGTCAAAGTCCTGGAAATAATTAAATTACATTTTCAGCACTGTACCTCTCAAAGAGGAATAAAGACATTTACAATCTCAGTAAAGGAGGTGGTGAGACTGTGACTGAAGCCTGATCTAAACTCTTAAAAGATTTTGCTGGTTCAGGTGGTTTTTTTTTCATTACCACATTCACACAAGGTAATGAACTCAATTTCATTACTGTCCAGCTGCATACTGGGTCCCTCTGTGCATGATGCTGGGCAAAACAGAAGACAGCTGCCATTTTAACTTAGAAGAGCCAAAACCCTAAAGAGATAATGGCAGTGTTCTCTTCATTTCCAGGATAATGAGGAGGGCGGGGGAAGGAAAGAACAATCATCGGTTTGGGCTTTCCCAAGGTCACACACAACCTCTGTTTCCAAACAAAGCAAGACGCTTCCACAACCTCACCCTAAGATCTTTCTACCCAAACCACTGCTGAAGCCTTGCAGCCAGTGTTTAACAAAGGACTTGTGGGTTGGTTGCTTCTTTTTTAGCAAAGACTGGATGAACATTTTATGCAATGCCTAAAATAGCTTACAATATCATCAGTAATGTAGATTAAGAGGCATACGTCTACTGAACAGGAACTGCACCACTCTGGTAAAAATAGGCCTGGAACAGGGAATTCTCTTTTTATTCACTATTGTCTTAGCACTTGAAACAATGCTGGGGATTTCTGCCTTCTGGAGAGCTTGAGAGGAGACAAATGCTTCATCAGACTCTCTAAATATTGTCTGTTCTTCTGCAGTAGTAATAAACATCAGACTATCTATTTTACCACCCATTTGAGGGAAAAACTTGCTTTTATTTTTTTTCCCCTTCTCAAGGCAGGGGAAAAACAAAAAAGAAGAGCATTAATAAATTCTAGAAAAACAAGTGCAGTTTAGCACGCTAGCTCTTTCACCAGGGCTACATACTGAAGAAGGCTGTAAGGCTGGAGTCACTGTCTTCCTCTCTGTGGTTACTGAAAAGAGAGAGTATGGACGTTAGGGAAAAGCCACAGGCCCAGTTAGCAGCCTCTGTGGGTAACAAGGATTTCAAGGTAGGTTAGAAAGTTTCAAGATGCAGGGGGACCCTGGTTTTGTTTTTAGTCTTCTCCTCAAAGTACAAGCATGCAGGAGCTGATCTGCCCACCTCATGCAGCCAGTCCAGGGCCCTTTCAATCATATTATTTCCTTTACACTAGTGGGCCGCCAACTTTGTGTCCATAGCAGATTTCAACATCTTTACAGGACTCATCTGGCCTTCCTCCCAGGCTACCAATAAAACAGGCCTGTACTGGTGACATTACCCTTTCCCAGCATTCATCCAAAGTCATCCCCTCACGCTGACTATCGTGGCCAGCTCTCTTGCACCCACTGACACACCAGCTGATACAACATGGGCTTCTGTGCAGCATGGTTATATAAATGAGTCTTCAAATCCCAGGCATATTATGGCCTCTCTTTCCCCTACTTCAGCTTATTTGTTTTAAACTCGTCAGACAGATACTTTCAGGCATGATCTCTCTTTTGTGAATCCTAGCTGACTCTCCTCAACTAAATAATCGATATGTGGAATATCTAGAAAGGGATTTCCTATTTCTCTCTGTGCTGACATGTCACTAAAATCAAGCTGGAAGATGTAGGAAATTCAAATACTCCCACGTCTGTTTTTCTGAACAACCAATACTGCACTTAACCCTTTGAAGCTACCAAATTCTTTGGCTTTCTGAGAAAATCCTTAGTTTCTAGCTTAGAGACCAGTGAGAACAAAAGAATAAGAAAGCAAAATTAATGAAATGTGTTTGTTAGTCCCTAAACCTTGTATGTATATGCGATAGAAATACTAGTAACAGCTGCAACACAACCTTTGTATAGCTACCCCAAAATAAACCATCCCCTCCATCCTGGGTACTGCATGTAGAGGGGAACAGCTTGGTCTCACTGCTTGTTCAGCCTGCTGTTTCTGGGGTGCTAGTGTCACTGGCAGCTAGGCAAAAACATACACCCCAACCTCAAAATCCATCCACAAGGAAAAGCAAAGAGATGAGTGAGTAATCACACCCCAAATTTTGACACGGCAGAAGCAAATGTCCATCTCGGAGAATCACTGAAACATTATAAAGACATCTGATGTGTCCTAACTGGTACAGCCTAAAAGTGCCTTGTGACTCCACTGCCCTTGGAAGGCCACCTAAATTTTCAGTTGATTCCCTGTGTCCACAATATCAGAAGCAGTTGATAGCACCAACCCTCCTGCAGAAGCCAATGCCACCTGAGAGTGCTGTGACTTTCCACAAAACCAGATCACTGCACTGCACACATCCAGGAACACAATGGCTTTGAAAGCTGCGAGACAGGCCTGTGCAGGCAACACTGCATTACTGGGAAGCTCAAAGATTATATGAGTGAACACACAGCCCTTGTCCTGATGGGTGTCCATGTGACAAGCTGTGCACCAAAGAGAAACACCAACTGTTTCTCCATCCTATCACATGGTTTATGACTAAGAAAATACTGCATATAGAATCTGTACCACTTGTTCTCACCTTTTCTCTCTCCTGGCCTACTAGTGGGGTGATGAGTCAAGACAAAAACTTGCTTACTGTAAAATATCACAGCTACTGAAAGAGAATTTATTAATATATCAGTTTGTACTTCACTTAAACAGGTAACCTAATGCTTTTAAATTAAGTATCATGTCATGACTTGTAACAGAAGCCTTAGCTATTATTCTATATTAAATTTATAAACAAAATATTCTAAACTAATGAATCATTTGTTGAAGCAGATTTTGCAAAACTTGCAATTAAAATATAAACAAAGCTGGCATGGCCTTAAAGACATATAAAGCAGTAACTGCAATGCAAAATACACAGGTTTATCTGTTTGTCTAATCATAGGTTTTGGGTAGTATTTCAACTCAAATACCATTTATATTTAGAAAAACATGTAAGTTTTTTACAGTCAATAAGACATTGGTATATAGCTCATGCAGTATTGAAAACAGAGGTTTGCCTGAAATAGGTTGGTATCTATTACCCTTTCACTGAAAAGGTATTTGCTCCTTAACTTAACGATCAATTTTTTCTCAGAAATATGTTCTCTAGCAGCTAAGTACTGCCTTCCTAAAAGCTACCAGGTGATGATTTTCTCCTATGTACATACTTTCCTTCAAGATTTTTTTTTTAAATTTGGTTAGCTCAGCTAACTGCTGTTCCTCGACAGCAAAACCAACCAGACAGGCAATAGAAATTGCAGTAACATGTAGTAACATGTAGCACAATTGGTTTCAACAGCTTCTCACTTAGCAACACTTTATGTAAGGAAGGCAATCAGGCAGAAATCCATGGAAGAGCTCCCGGCAGCTGAGCCGTGTGGAGGTGAAGCAGCTCTGTCCTCACCTCAGAGGAGACACAACAAAAGCAGCCTTATGAGAACGCTGCTGGCTGTCAGCCTGACCCACATGGGCTTAGACGGGGCACTGCCAGAATGATGCAACTGCTTATCCCCTCTTAACATGGGCAGTCAGGTCCTCTGCATGCAGCTGAGCCTGTCCAATACCTGCCCTTCACAGACAGCAGATTTCCAGCAAAACTAACCACAGTTAACAACCACTCTCACCTCTAAGACAAAGCCCTGCTAAAACCACCAGAAGCCCTTCCTTGACTTGAGTGCACCTGGATCAGAATTTGTATTAATGCACACTCTTGTAGCATTTCAGATAAAGGTAAGGAGGGTTGGCAGTGTGCACTGCACGTTACAGATACTGTCTTTACAGAGGACCCCCTTGCAAGGGTTCCTTAATGGATTCTGACTATCACATTTACTGTGAAATGAACATACTAGGTACTGTAGGCTAATTCATTAGCTACTTACAATTGATACTTGTTTTCATCACCATAAAAGCAGATTTCCTGTGGTTAACACAATGATCCCAATTCCCTCTTTGCTTACACACATTTAAGTCAGCCACTGCTCCACTGAATCCACAGCACTTACCATACCAAAACTAAAATGGGTTTAATGACTGGAGACTTGGATTAGATAACTTAAACACAGTCTTCATTCACACTGGTCTCACAGTTCTGTCCAAAATTATTTTTAAGCTGTTTGTACATGTAAATTACTTCCCTCATCTGAACCAGGTAGTTGCCCCGAGGGTAAAAGGCAGCAGCTGTTTTGCAGCACTCACACTGTCCATGAGCTCAGGGTACAAAGCAAAGGGTGCCACATCCAATCACCATCACCAGGGAGACTTTTGAGAAGTGTAATGTGATTACAGTCAAATCTGGTTTATCAGAATGGGGTGAAAAACATGAAAGTCACTAGACAAAAAGAGACTTTTGGATAAATGAAGGACCTTGGAACTTACATACTTCAAGGGACATGACCTTCTTTTAGATGAAGTAACATTTTGATCAATGGCATTTTAGATGACAGACCCAAATGGCAGTACTGCCTGTAAGTCAGGAAACTTCTGCTGTTTCAACGACTGCCACAGGAATTTTTGCTACTATAAGCCACCCAGACACTGGTTTACACTGGTTTCAAAAGGATGGTACTGTTTAGCAGAGAAGTGATCCCACAACAACTCTAGGGCACCAAGGAGAATATTTGGATATAATAGGGGGAAAGGCAGAGGGGAGGATGGAGAGAGGAGTTGCCAGTCTTGGCTCCTCTACCATCCTACCTGAGTTTCTTTGGAAGACTTCCACTCAGTTTGGCAGGCATCAGAAGCATGTACAGCTCAAAAGATAAGGGTTTATGCTCTGTGCAAGGCTCTAGAGATACACATAACCAGAAAGGAAAGGCACAATTAAGAGAGTTTAGCAGCTTTAACAACAAACTCTCCAAGTACATAAGAAGAATATGCTGAGCTTTTTAGGAGCCTGAATATTCAAATAAAAATCAGGCAGAAAACAGAGACAAATCCCATATAGATAAGGAAAAGCAAAACCATGGGAATATAATCAGAGAAGCTAAGGAACAAACTGAATTATGATTAGCCAGGAACATAAAAGGCAACAAAAGAAGAATCAATATGATCTGAAAAGCAGACAGGACAAGTCATGGTTCAGCAGAGAGGCATAACAAAGATGATGCACCAAAGGCTACAACTCAACATACTCAACATTGTTCAATTTTCACAAGACCAACAGCAAGCAAATACTGTATATGATTGTTTTAAAAAGAAGCAGAACTTCAGGTTAGAATAGGAAAGAGCAACTTAAGAAACACTCAAAACAAAGCCCATGCAGCATAGAAAGTTGTGTGGATCCTCCCTGACTCAGGAAGAGTATTTAAGACTCCAGAACACACCAGACAAGAGTCTGCCTTATCTTCACAAACATCTTCCCAAACACCACACTCTCTCTTGAAAGGTCTCTTGAAAGGAAGCTGTGGAAAATTACAAACCAATCAGTTAAATGCCATCTTTGCAAAGATTTTGGAAAAATAAACAACCACCTAATTTACAAGTACATAAATACATACAGGGCAAGAACACAACTTAAAAAATACTTCCCGCAATATCAGTTTGTCAGTAACGAATGCCAAGAAACTCATCTCACCCCTCCTGATTTTGCATTTATAAAATTTGGGTTTCACCCCAAGTTAGGATGAGTTTGTCACAGGAAAGCATCTTGCAAAACCAAGACCAGTGCAGCATACTGCACAGCAGCTCCCAGATCTAAAAGCCAGAAAACAAGGGGGAAAAAAAAAGGACTAGACAGCATATTGAGAGACAAGGCCTCAAACATGTAACTAGACAAATCAGGAGTAAGTAGCTCAGCAGTAGTTTGACAGTAAAAGGCTTACTGTGGGCAAAACCAGACAAATCACAGTTTTATTTATCCTAATGGGGATGCTATCTCTAAAACACTGGGATAATTAATCCATTTTCTTTGGTGGTGGTGGTGTCTCAGCTGGAGAAATGCCAAAATGTGGGGTTTGCACAGTAAGACAGATACTGGCAAACTGGGGAGAGTCCAGACAAGAAAAAAGAGAGTTTGGGAAAACATTCTTCTAATCTTTCCTTGTAAAGCACATGTTTTCAGACAGGTTTCTCTAAAGTACAGAAAACTCAAACAGTAATAAAAATCTTTCAGATAATATAATTTTTGAAGATAAAGCAAGAAAGCAATTACATTCCAGAACAATGGGGGGATCGGTGAGGGGGATCAAGGGGGGGAATAAAAGAGNTGTGGTATGTGTGGTAATTAAAACCCCTGCTACTGAGGAAGGTTAAACTACGTATTTATGTATTTATTTTTATATAAAGAGCACCAAGAGCAGTGCCTAGATATGCTGGCATCCTCCTTGAAGAGAATAAGGATCCTGTTGTCCTGCTGGGATCTAGTTTCTCTAACTGGGCAACTGGTACAGCCTCCGGCAAAACTCACCTGGCCACAGGACTGACTTACACTGCCTTCTCTCCATCTTTCCCAAGCCTAATGAGAATTGCTGGTGCAGAGTATAGCACTGCTCCCGCCACACCTTTCTAATCTGGTCCAGCTGGAGTGCTTGGAATCTCAGCCCCAATCTGCCATTAAGGTCCAGAGAGCTGCAAAGCCTGCAGCTTCAGGGACACTGGGGCTGGAAAAGGAATCCCAAGGGGAGCTCCTATAGGGTTCCCACTACATCAACTCAGTCTCTCAGAGGACAAGGCCTGTAGCTCTTCCACGTGAATCCCACCTACTCCTCCCCTCTTTGCTGCTGGAAGACCTCAGTGGGGTGGAGAGGGCACCAAGGCTGGCCCCTGCCTCTCCATAATGCCACTGAGATTGTACTTTAGAATCTGAAGCCAACAGTTTTACTGGGTCTGTGACCTGCTATCCCCCAGACTTCCACTCAGTCCATAGGGTGCGACTGGTTCAGATAAGTGTCTGACCACTTATTAACACCACAGTAGAGACTGAAAAACACAGATGTTGCCAGCAGTTGCAAGAAGGCTCCCTACCGCTTTTTAGAAGGTTTCAAAAATAAAGTTAGTCTTTGGGGCACAACAGCTCCTATATTTGAACAAAAAAACCCCAAGCAATGATGTAGAACCTGTGAGTGAGAAACCAGGAGAGCAGCACTATTAAGAGAGACCACAGAAGGAATGAAGAGGAGGGAATAAATGGAATAACTAATACACATTTGCTCCAGGGTTCTCTCTGCACCAATTGGCAAAAAGAATACAACTGAATCATTAATAATTGAAGGAACTTGAAGACAAAGAGATTTTCATCCAACGTTAGAGGGATGAAAGACGGCTGTAATGAGAATTCTGATGATGGTATCATCTGCGGAGGGAGCGGGAAGGAGGGGGTTATATTTAAAAGAAACGGTTCCTTTGTAAGATAAGAGCAAGCATTCTCATTACTAATGCAGACCGAAGCATCTGAAAGACCTTATTCAGCTGATGGTGTCACCGAACACCCTTCTGGACACAAGCTCTCCACTAACAATACTAAACAAGGATAGGAGACTGCTGTAACAAAATATAAAGTATCACTTGTTTATTCTTTTTAGCCTCATAAATCATTTAAGGATGAATATTAACAAGCATCCAGTTTTCTGTGCCTTTCTTAACTGATGATTCTCTGCACATAGTTGATGGGAGCTTGAGCTTTCACTGCTTTTGGAAGTTGGCCCTGCTGACCAAGTCAGGACCAACATCAGTAGCAAAACACAGGGGGTATCCCTTCTTAGGAGCTGAATCTTGTACAGAGGAATTTCCACTGACACCTTTTAAAGGCTCATCAGCAGTGGAGTCAGCCACACTCACGTCAGCCTCTAGTTCAAGGCCTGGAGTTTTGCACAAGACAGTTTCTGAGCAAACGAACTGTGCTAAGAGACAAACAAAGAGCACATTAATTTTACTGGCTTACTGCCATATTTGAGGGGAAAGATGTTAATGAAACTCAGTAAGACTGAAATGCATTGTTTTCCTCATAAAGAATAAAAAGCTACAATTTCAAAAACAGGAAGAGATCAGACTAGATAAATTTCTTAAGAGGAGGAAAAGTCAAAAACAAAGAAACAAAAAGGAAAAAAAACCAAAACCAAACAACCAAAACCCCATAAAACCAATGCACAACTCTGCATCATTTCCAAAAAGGACTACTAGGGTCGTATCGTGAACCAAAAGCTCACACTATCAGGGTAACCAACTCCAAATTAACTACTGATCCCCTAAAAGCTATCCTTGCAAACCTTCCCAAGCCCAAGTGTGGGGCTTGTGGCAGTGCAAACCACAAAGGCATTTTCAGATTTACACTGTAACATCATCACTCACCACAGCTGAGTCAATGAGAAGCAACTGATCCACTGCACTGCAAGAAGGTATGACAGAAAATGCAATAAAGCATGGCTAAACCTGTCTGAAGCCCCACCTGAACAGAAGCCATGAACAGGAGGGCGTCCTCCTGCAACTCTTCACACAATAGTGGAACTTCTTCCCAGCTCCACACAAAGATTGTACTTTCTGGTCTGCTGGCTTCGCTCAAGTCATCTTCTGCCATCCCCTGAATATCCCCACTGCCATCCAGCAGGATGGCTGGAGCTGTAACAGCCACTCATCCAGGTGAGAGCGGCAGAATGGCTCCTGCAGATCCTGTTCTTGGCTGTACTCTGTCTGCAGGTACACCCACAGAGCCACAAAAGCCAAATAAACAGAATCTAGTTTATGAGGAAAGTGGGCCTTTTTTGTATTATTTTTTAGCCGCTGGGGACCTTGTTAGAGACGTTTTCCTCATAAAGTGTTAGTCTCACCTTTGTAAGCCCTGGATTTTGGGCACTATGTTATTTTCTTGAGTCTCCCTGGGATTCTCCCTTTGCAGAATTTGCACTTTGCCTGTAGCTCAGCAGCATTCTAGTGAGCAGAAAGGAAGCTCCAAGGGCCGTTCCCCCCACCTACCTCAGCACAGCAAGTCTCTCCCAAAGACACACACTTACCTCCTACAAACTGACTTCAGATTATAAAGCAAACCCCAAAACAACTGAAATACAACAAACTTGGGATGCAACTCTCTTAACAGCAGAAGCTGCAATTTCCTAGTATTTTGTACTACTTTCATTAATCATTTTTGCTTTCTGGTCAACACAAAGAACAAGCCTCGGAACTTGCAACTGGCAACATCATTCTTCAACATTTCATTGCTTACACTCAGATATAAATCTGCCTGACAGAGCTTTCACAGGACAAGAGATTAGTGAAAAAGGAATGGGTTTTCATTATAGAATTTATACTCTATTCAATGTATATGTGAGGTTTATAAGAGACTGTGTGTTGATTTGGAAACTACCAATCCCCTCTTTGACTTAATCTCTTATTCTTTCATATTCAGAGACTAAATTTTGAAGAACAGAAAAAGAAGTATTTATTGCACTTCTTAATAAAAGGAACCATGAAAAGTCATTAATAACTCATGAACAGCTTTACTAATAAAAATACACAGGTCCATGCCAAAACAACCAGCTTTCACCAGCTTGTGACAAAACCTATACCTGCTGCAGAGAGCTGCAGGTCAAGAGTCAGAAAATTCACATCTGTTAAAGCTGCCTGATCCTTTATTAACTCATGATATTACTCCAGGATATTTCAATTCTTTGCTACAAGATATCATCTGTTAAGCTATAAGAGCTCAATTAAAATTCATGCTAAGTGTTTCTCAAAGACCATCCACTGATTAAATCTGGGTGCTGAGCTCCAACCACTGCAGTGCTGGGTAACATACTTTTCTTCCAGCCCTTTTTATGCCCCCAGTAGATTGCATTTGGTGATCCTTGCTGGCTTCCAGCTGCTGCCCCTGCCTTAGTCCAGAAGGAGGGGGGGGCCCTGATGAAACCAACTTTCTCAGATTTTCCTCTGCCACTGTTCTCCACTCTTTACATGCATAGATCTCTTCTCCGAGCTCCTTCAGTCTCTCCTGAGGGCAGGGTTCAACATTAAAGAGGTATTTGGGTTTTAGGAGTCACCCTTTTGTTTTCCTTTTCTCTTAAAGAATTTTTCCCATACAGGCAGCTAGGAGACAAATCACTGAGTACTTAAGAGAGACAAAAGGACCTGGCCACAGGGGGGGAGGGTCTGTGAGCTGCCTCTTTTTACTTGGGGTGG